>AWOL01S0017259.1:52210-91546 GCA_000715115.1 Nicotiana otophora
TTATTTGCGTATACACTGTTAAATTGTACAGGTTGATTGTAGGTGCCTTGCCTTAGCCTCGTCACTACTTCGTCGAGGTTAGGCTCGACACTTATCAGTACATGGGGTCGGTTGTACTGATGTTGCACTCTGCACTTTCTGTGCAGATTTTGATACTAGCTCAGGTTGATCGAGATTTGCTATTGGTCCACTGTCCGGAGACTCAAAGGTAGATCTGTCGGCGTTCACAGACCTTGAAGTCCCCGTCTATCTTTTTATGTCCTACTGTTTTCTTTCATTCAGACAGTTGTATTTCTTTAAGACTATTAGTAGTAGTAAATTCTAGAATGCTCATGAATTGTGACTCCAAATTCGGGTGGTAGTAATTAATACAGTTTTATGATATTTCACACTTATTATATTTTATTTTAGTTAATTATTATTATGTACTGAATGGAAATAAGGAATTGGTTTAATGATTCTCTAACGTTGGCTTGCCTGGCAAGTGAAATGTTAGGCGCCATCACGGTCCCATCGGTGGGAAATTTTGGGTCGTGGCAGAGACATTGTGAAGAAAGTAGCAGGAAGATATGTGATGTCCAAACCTACACTACTATTGAGTAGCGAGGGTGGTCGATGCAGTTTTAACCCAACTAGGTCGGGATCGAATCCGCAGGGAGTTAATGTTTGGAATTAGGTCTATATCTAAGCTAGATGCGGGTTTGAATCTAATTACACTTCCACAAGTTTGGTTTTGATTTCTACTTCTAACTTTACTCTAAAGATTGCAATAATTGAAACTAAGGACAATATTTTTGTTGTTGTTTTTCAAATGTTTAAAGAGACTAGGGTAGTGACTTCTACCTAGGTGGATATTTAATGGGTAGCAAAATCTAGGGCAAGCTTGATTAGTTGGGATTGTAATATAGCTATCACACCTGGGTACTCACTCTATACATCTCGGTAGTTTAAGTGATTTTGCTCGATTTGGCTTTCTCTCTCAAGTTCAAATGGGTATTCATACAAATCAAGTGATATTAGCTCAAGTTGGGTATTACTATCTCTAGGTTTAACCCTTTAATTGGGGCTATCAATTTTTTGAGTTCACCCCAATTCCTTGTTAGCCTAGTTTTCCTAGACTTAGTCCCTCTTTCTCAAGTATAGACTAAGTCATAAAGGCATGAATCGATATTTGCAACCATTAATTCTTGAGTTCTAGCAAGAACTAGGCTAAATATCACTAACACATTCACATTCAAGCCCTAAAATCAAATATCCATTAAATACTCACACTAGGGTTGGGTCACAACCCTAGCTATGGGTTTAGCTACTCATGGAAATAACAGAAATTAAAGATAAAATGAAGATAAAATCTATAATATTAATTTATGGAATGAAAATCTAATGTTAAGAAGTGAATCTAGTGCAAAATTTCCGAAAACAGAAAAGTCATATGTCTCAGGTGCTCATACAAAAATAAAATATTCCCTAAAAATGATAAAAAGTTCTATTTATACTAAGCTGAAAATATCTGACAAAACTACCCTTGTGAAGGTTGTGCGGCCGCGTAATTCTGAGTGCGGACGTATTTTTGCTTTCGCGGCCGCATAATTCTGATGCGGTCCGCGTTCTTCTCACTCAACTTGAAATCATATAAGGATTTTGTGGGAATGTAATGAAGGCTTTTGGATCAAGGTAGGACTTATCGGCATATGATGGTTTCATCTTTTCTTAAGCACTCCATTTCCTCTCTTTGGCTCATACTTTCTTGACTCTTTGAATCATTTTCGTCTTCCTTAGGGGAGCTAGAGAGACGTAATGTCACTCTTTCTTGCTCATGACAATCATTTTTCTCCTTTTCTAATCACTCCATGCTTTTCATCATTGCTTTCTTTGAATCCCTTCAACTTTCTACTTTATTCACTTTCTTTTTGACATATTTCTTTTTTGCCTTTCTTCCTTTTCTTTACCTTCCCTTTTCTTCATTTTTTTTCTTTGTACCTTTTATCACTTTCACATTCCTCGTCTCTCCCCCAAACTTATGCTTTTTCCAATTGTATCAATAATGCTAAGGAAAGATCGGTTGCCAAGAGAGGGTCATTATAAAACGGATAAAGGCTTGTAACATGGCTATTGAATGAAAAAGAGCTTCGGCTCAAAGGGGTTGACTAGGTATATTACATTGGTAGGCTACGGAAGCTTTCAAGTTTCAAATAGGATCAAGTAGAGCCTACAATAATTTCTCAAGTCAAGCTACACTTAGAATTTCTCCTAGACAAATATTCAGGGCAAGTTCTAGACTTATTGGAACGGAACTTGGACTTGCAGTTCAATACCTTACCTCTCAAGCTGCTGGATTGTTAAAGAGAACAGAGTCGAGGGCCCACAACAACCCTAGCTAAGATTAAAAATCATAAATGGCTCAAAGAAACCACTCGATAATTGTTTTAGTCAACATAAGAGTCTAAAGGTCACAACTAGAGCTATTCTTTGCCAATCAACTTGTTTCTAACCATTAGGTCGAAGGTAATTCTATTAGTACCAAGTGAAGCCTGCTTCAGACACTTTTATTCATTACTACTATATATACAAAAACATAAAAAAAAATGGACTAAATCCCTTAAGAAAGTTTTCACGCCATCCATTGTTGGGAAGAGCCACCCGGTTCATACAACATCCACCTTTGAAAAGAACCGTGGCATTAAGAAAACTAAAGGATTATTGTTCACACAAAACGTAAAAAGAAGCTAAAAACTTAAAAAGAAGCTACTAAAGTAAATAAGAAGCTATGCTACTAAAGAAAAACAACGAAAGAAGTTATGAAGTAAACTACGGAAAGTAGACTGAATATGTACAAAATGAAGTAAAGCAAATATATACATAATGGAAATGAATACATACATTGAATGGTAAGAATATATACATACCAAAAGTGAAAATAAAGATAAATAAATATAAATAAAAATAGTATAATGGTTATTACATACCAAATGTCCTCAAATCAAAATGGACCACCCCCCAAATGAAAAATAGCATTGTCCTCAATGCTCATAACAAATAAGAACAGGGAAAAGGGGTAAAGAGTAGAGAAAACTCCCTATGTGGTCTTTGTCTGCATCGGGTCCTCAACATGGACGGGGTCCTCAGCATGCACGGGTTCATTAGCACCCTCTGTATCTTCTAACTGGATCTCCACATACTCTGACTGGGGGAATACGGGGTTGCTGAGCATCTGAATCGGCTCATCGGTAGTGTGTAAAGTGGAAACCGGCTCCTCAGACTAGCCGGCTACTGCCTCTGATGCCTCGGGCACTGCTGCATGTGCTATTGGGACTGTCTCCTCCATGAGCAGATCCAGTGGAATATCACTAGCAGAAGCAATCTTCTCAACCTCTTTGCTCAACTTCTCCACCGACTCCTTAGATGCCTGAGTCTTCCACATCTTCTTCACCTGTTTCGCCAAATCCTTGATAATCCTCCCATGTGTATCAAGATCTCTTGGATCTTTTTTTTGGTCATCCAAAATCTTCTTCTGGTTGTCCAGAATCTTCTTCAAAGAGTCCTCCGCTGATGGAGGTACCTGAAGCTCTGATGGGGCTGAAGACTGTGCTGTCACTGCATTAGATATGGCAGTCAACTTTGTGGTAGCTGCCTGCATCCAATTATTGAGACTGGATAGTGTCCGTGAAACCCGCAGTGCAGTCTGAGGGTAGGTAGAAGATGTGGGCATTGATAGTGGCACTGAGAGGGATGGTCCGGAGGAAGGAGGAGGCATGGCAATTGCTACGGCAGAAGTACTGACTGTTGTGGAGGGCTCGGCAACTGACTCGGTGGCCACTACCCCTAGCTCTTCAGGCTGGCCAGTGGAGGTAGTGGATTTACCCTTGAATTTAGGGTTATCCGCTCCCTGGAGGTGGTACCATGAGAAAGGCTTTTTAGCCTTCACCTCCACATCAAAAATGTCTCGTCTCTACCCCTTGGTCTTAGAAATACTCTGTGAGGAAGTTGGGGTAGGGATACGATCTTTCTTCTTTATGGACTGCATTGGAGATGTTGTAGGACATCAAGTTTCCTACATTAACAGGATAGCCTGCCATGATGGAAGCTACCAATACTGCCCGGGGGAGTGGAAGGACATTCTCATGCTGGCACGGGTCAAGACGGCTGCATACGAATGTTTCCCACCCTTTTGCTTCAAAGTTAAGGGTGGCTCTGACAATTTTAACTCCTTCTATGAGCCATGCAGGTGTTGTCCCCGGAATAGAAAGTATCTCAACTAGCCATGGGCAAACTACATCACCCAAGGCTAGCTTCTCCGGGTATTGCACTGCCTAGACCTCCTCAAACCCTACATATATGTTCAGTGTGTGGCCATCAAACCGGATTTTCAAGTTCCGGACCTTCGTTACCTTTGTACCCTTTTTGATGTGGGCAACATTGGCATAAAATTCCTTGATGAGGTATTCATTGGCATCTTGCAATCGGCCGATGAACCATTTCCATACTTTTCTCTCCGTAAATTGCTTTAGGACATTCGGATTGTGCTGGCTTAGGTCTTTGTTTATGAATTGTCGCTCAAGAGCGAGCGACCTTCGGGGCCACCATTCCTGAAATTTTGCATACGCCTTCTTACTTACAAATCTATCAGCCCACACCTCCTACTTCCTTGATCTAGCCAGGCCTCCCACAATTGGGTCACCCTTTTTCCCGTCATCCAGGACCTTATCATCATCATCTAAATTAATTGGGGTAGCTGTTGTGGCAGGTGTTATAGCAGGTAGGGAAGATGGTTCAGATTCCTGACTACCTCCCTCTGAGCTATCAGAAGAACTAGAGGAGGAGGTAGGTTCATTGACTAAATAGAGTCTATTGGGGAATTGTTGTGATTGTGCCCCCGGTTGTGGTTGTACAGAATCCCCCTCAAAAGTTTCCCGGGATGGGAGGTATTCACTGGTGTCTGAAGAGTCCGGAGGTGGTCTACTGAGAGTAGTCTTTTTGCCCAAGACTTTCTGGACTGATAGTGGCATGCTAGGTTTTCCTCTACCTCGGCCTCGGGAAGATTCTGCCCTCCCTTTGGAAGTATAACCTCGACCACGAGATTGCACCATTGTCTGCAACACACAAGTAGTGAAAGTCAGTTACAATTGGGGTTCAACATGTGTTATTAAATTACAGTTGAAAAGAAAGACACTGCTTCTCATAATAAGGCAGCACGGACCGCACAAAAGTGAGTGCGGTCGCGGGCTGCCCATCACGGACTGCACAAAAATGAGTGCGGCCGCATAATACCCATCGCGGACTGCACAAAATTGAGTGTGGTCGTGGACATCCCAGGTTCAGACTACTGGTTCTCTGAAGTTACCTCTGCGCGGACCGCATACTTTTGAGTGAAGCCGCAAAAACCCATCGTGAACCGCACAAAATTGAGTGCGGCCGCACAATCGATTTGTTGAGTCTCTGAAGTTTAATTGTGCGGACCGCACAAAATTGAGTGCGACCGCAAAAACCAACCGTGGACCGCACAAAATTGAGTGTGGTCGCACAAACTTAGCAATGACAAGTGCCTTCAACCTATGGTATCACGGACCGCACAATTTTGTATGCGGCCGCATACCTTAACGCGGACCGCACAAAAATGTGTGCAGCCACGAAATTCAAATCAGAGCGGCACTGAAGTATGATTAATACTTGGGTATTCACTAATTAGGCATGATTTGTGGAAATTAAATAATAAAAGCTACTAACCCCAACCCCCATTATGCATTCAAACACTATCCACATGTTTCTAAGCAAGAATTAAGCATCAATTTGACATTTTTGGCATGAATCTAACCCTAGATAAAAAGAAAACTAAAACAAAGAGAAAAGAAAAGAAAAAAATGAAATTAATTCATTGAAATCAACATACCAGTAATGAAATGTAGTAGGAAATCAACACTTGATGAATATGGGATGAGATTGAAACCAAGAAAGAGTGAATTGTGCTATAGTCTAGCTTGAGAGGTCAGAGTGTGTAAAGTGTGAATAGTCTCAAAAAGTCCTATTTATACTCTGACCATGTTGGCCCACCGACTTACCTGAGTGCGGCCGCACAATTTTGGTGCGGTCCGCACTCTTTACCTTTTCTAACTCAGCAGCTGATTCAGTGACGTGGTCCGTATAAAAATGGTTGCGGTCACACAATCTCTGCGGTCTGCATAATTTTGATCGCGGTCGTGAATCCTTGAGGGATTTTTTCAGGCCAAACTTCAGAGAGTTGGCATTTTCCATCTGTCAGTTGTGCGACCGCACACAGAATTGTGTGGCCGCGAAGGGCTTGTGCGGTCTGCATAATTCTGGTGTGGTCCGCACAATTTCACCACTTGGCCAATTTTTGTCTTGTCAATTTTCTGCATTGCACACCTAATTCCTGCATACACTTCACACCCATTTAGTCCAAAACAATTCCTAATCTAACAAGAAAATCAAAATAAAGAAAAACACATGGGTTGCCTCTCAAGAAGTGCCTGATTTAACATCGCGGCACGACGCATGTTACCATCATTCATTTGAAATGGAGCAATGCCACAACGTGGCCATCATCAACCTTGCCAAGGTAGTGCTTCACCCGGTGCCCATTGACTCTAAAGATCTCACCATTCTCATTTTTTAAATCAAGAGCACCAAAAGGAGTCACATATACCACTTCAAAGGGACCACTCCACTTTAAGCTTTCCCGAAAACATCTGTAACCGAGAGTTGAATAAAAGAACAAGGTCACCTTCTTTGAATTCTTTGTTCCAGATATACTTATCATGTAGGTACTTCATCTTGTCCTTATATAAGGACGAACTGGAGTAAGCATGGAATCAGAACTCATCAAGTTCATTCAATTACTCCACCCAAAGATTGGCAGCTACATCCCACTTAAGGTTCAATTTCTTCAATGCCCACATGGCCTTATGCTCTAATTCAACTAGAAGGTGACATGCTTTCCCAAACACCAACCGATACGGAGACATACCAATTGGAGTCTTGTAAGCTATTCTATAGTCCCAAAGAGCACCGTCAAGTTTCCTTGACCAATCAGTCTGATTTGCATTGACAGTCTTGGATAGAATACTCTTGATCTCCCTGTTGGAGACTTCAACCTGTCCTCTTTCCTGGGGGGTGATAGGGGGTCGACACTTTGTGAGTGACACCATACTTGGAGAGTAAAGTATCAAAAGCTTTGTTGCAAAAGTGTGATCTCCCATCACTAATGATGTCCCTTGGAGTACCAAACCTTGTAAATATGTTCTTCTTCAAGAAAGCTAACACACTCCGAGCTTCATTGTTGGGCAAAGCCACCGCTTCAACAAATTTGGACATGTAATCCACAGCTACCAATATATAGATTTTCCAACATGAGCTCACAAACGGACCCATAAAATCAATGCCCCAAACGTCAAAAATATCAATCTCTAGGATGGTGGTGAGAGGCATCTCATTTTTCTTGGAGATCCCACCGGCCCTTTGACATTCATCGCAACGCTTAATGAGATAGCTAGCATCCTTGTAAAGGGTAGGCCAATAGAATCCACAGCTTAGCACCTTTGTAGCAGTTCTCGCTCCATCATGGTGACAAGCTTCAAGAATACCCAATTGCTCTTATAAGCCTATCTCTAGGTTTAACCCTTTAATTGGGGCTATCAATTTCTTGAGTTCACCCCAATTCTTTATTAGCCTAGTTTTTATAGATTTAGTCCCTCTTTCTCAAGTAGAGACTAAGTAATAAAGGCATGAATCAATATTTGCAACCATTAATTCTTGAGTTCTAGCAAGAACTTGGATAAATATAACTAACTCATTCACATTCAAGCCCTAAAATCAAATACCCATTAAATTCCCACACTAGGGTTGGGTCACAACCTTAGCAATGGGTTTAGCTACTCATGGAAATAACAGAAAGTAAAGATGAAATGAAGATAAAATCCATAATATTAATTTATGGAATGAAAATCTAATGTTAAGAAGTGAATGTAGTGATTTCCGAAAACAGAAAAGTCAGCCGTCTCAGGTGAACATACAAAAACATAACATTCCCTAAAAATGACAAAAAGTTCTATTTATACTAAGCTGAAAATATCTGACACAAATGCCCCTGCGGAGGTTGTACGGCCACGTAATTTTGAGTGCGGCCTCACTCTTTCTTTTGCAACCGCATAATTCTGATGCGGTCCGCGTTCTTATCTTTTGGATCTGGGTTGAGCTGAACTTTCGCGGACCGTATAATTCTAAGTGTGACCGCACGCCAGATTATGCGGCCGTATAAAAGTGATGCGGTCCGAACTTGCTTGAGTTTGGCTTGAAATCAACTCTCTGATTATTCATCTTGCGGACCGCATAATTTCGATCACGGCCGCACAAGGGACTTTGACAGCCGCACAATTCTGGTGCGGTCCACAATTCTCTCTTTTGCTCAAGTTGTCAGCTCTATGAATCTCAGTCATTGCGATCCGCGTAATTTCAATTGCGGCCGCACAGGGACTTTCGCGGCCGCACATTTATGGTGCGGTCCGCGCTCATCATTTAGCCCAAAATCACACTCTCTGAATCTCCCTCTTGCGGACCGCATAATTATGATCGCGGCCGCACAATATTTGTGCGGTTCGCACTTCAAACCTCTTTTCCCATCCTTGGTTTTTGTTCAACTTTTGACTCCTTTGTGAGTTGATTTTGATTCCTTTGGCTCATTTTGAACAATTCCTGCAAGAAAGTATATTTTATTAGTTTTCGGGAATACCTTCAAGTATTTTTGGCTTAAAACATAAGTAAAAGAGAGCAAATAATAGGTTAAAATCTCTACTTATCAATATGCTCTCCCACTAGCCCGATATTTAGGCCATAAGCTTGGTCTTATTTTCATCTCCTTCAAGTCCAGACGAGCTTCTAAGTTGTCTTTAGGTTTCTTACCAAGATCCAATAGTGTATAAATTAAGTTATCACACACATATTTTTCTATGTGCATCACATCAAGATTATGACGCACCAAGTTAGACTCCCAATAAGGAAGATAAAAAAAATGCTCCTCTTTTTCCATGTATTTTTTATTACCCCACTTACCCCTTCACTGGACTGGCCGAGAGTAAATTTTATATTTTTAATTTGATTCAGCATTAGCGACCCAGATACTGGACAAGGTGCAGATCTTGTTTCTTTAGTCCCATCAAACGATTTTGCATTATTCCGATATTTATGTCCCGATTTCAAGAAGCGTTGATGCCCTATGTAACAAAACTTTTTGCCATGTTTGAACCTTCTAGATTGAGTGTTTATGTTATAAGAAGGGCATGCAAACCGATCATAAGTGCACCATCCAGAGAGAGTACCATATGCTGCAAAATCATTTATAGTCCACATAAGAGCTACTCGCATTTGAACTATCTTTTTAGTAGAGAAATCATATGTTTCTACCCCAACATCCCATCATTCATTTAAATTTTCTATTAAAGGTTGCAAAAATACATCAATATTATTGCCAGGCGCTTTCGGTCCAGGAATAAGTAAGGACAGAATGAAGAACTCTTGCTTCATGCACATCCATGGTGGAAGATTATATGGCATTAAAATAACTGGCCATGTACTATGAACAGTTCACATTGTACCAAATGGATTAAACCCATCAGAAGCTAATCCTAGGCGGATATTGCGAGGATCTCCAGCAAATTCTTGATATTTACTATCAAAACTCTTCCAAGATTCAGAATATGCAGGATGTCTTAGAACTCCATCTTTGTTGCGCTCTTCATGATGCCATCGCATTGCTTTAGAAGTTTCTGAAGACATAAACAATCTCTGCAACCTTGGCTTTAAAGGAAAATGCCTTAGGACCTTGGATGGAAATTTTCTAACATTATTTCTCCATCTAGAAGCCTCACAAATTTTGCATTCATTGACATTCTTATTAGAAAACTCTTTCCTAAAAAGCATGCAATCGTTGGGACAAACATGGATCTTTTCATACTTTAAGCCCAAGCTTTCAACTATCTTTTTGGTCTCATAGAAAGAAGGAGGCAATGTTTCACCTTCAGGCAACACATCCTTCAATAGTCCAAGCAAAGCATTAAAAGACTCGTTTGACCATTTGAACATGCATTTTGTACGATAGATATGCAGCAAAAAGGACAGTTTGCTAAAATTCTTGCATCCAGGATATAGTTCTTCGTTTGCTTCCTTCATGAGTCGTTCAAACTTATCCACCTCTGGATGAGATTGATTTCTAGATGGATGAGTAGTATTTTCTTGTAGGTTTGGTTTCATATGATCCCTTTCACTAACGTCAGTCTCCATGAAATGTGTAAAGCCTCCAAAGACATCATGTATCATTCCTCTCATATCATCGCCCCTTAAAGTTGATCGGTTGCGATTATTTACTTGAGTATTATTTGATGCCTTTAGAGACTCCCCGTGACAAAACCAAGTATCATATGAAGGCATAATACCATTAACCACAAGATGATCATATGTTGTGGCCCGATTTACTTGATGGATAAGCACACATTCCATACAAGGACATAAAATATTTTCTCCATCTTGTTTTTCTATCACGACCCAACTCCATGTCAGGCCGTGATGGTGTCCAGCACCGCTGCTGGACAAGCCAACAGTGAACAACTTAGTGATTTCCCATTTTGTTTATTAAGCAATTCTAACATTTAGCTTTATTTACATTTAAAGCCTTTGATAAATAAAGGAACTTTTTTTAAGGCAAACAAATGGAAACATCTAAAAGCAGTTATAACTATTGAATTACAACCCAAAAATCAAAGTCTACTAATACGTGTCCAAGATCTGGTGTCACAAGTATGTGGGCAACTAGTAGAATATACAAAAGATGACTATCCTACTGTCTGAACCAGAATAGACAGATAAAAACAAAAGAGAAACCCCGGCATGCTGCTGAACGGCTCAGAAGGGGCAGCTCACCGTGAAGTCTTGGTCCAAGATCAGGTATACGCACCGGGCGGGTAACTAGATTCACCAGCCTCAGATCCTGTACAATTAAGTACAGAAGCGTAGTATGAGTACATAAACAATATATACCCAGTAATCATCTCGCCTAACCTCGCAGAAGTAGTGATGAGGGGTCGACTTGACACTTACTAGGCCAATAATAATGTAATAAAAGTATTATGCTAACCATGGATATCATGAATGATACAGTCAGTTCAACAACAGGAAGAGATAAGTCCTTCTTTCATAATTATAACTTAAATTTCCGTAATACCATTTAGCAGCTTACATTTCAAGGCATTTAAGCCAAATAAATCGTGGAGAATTTCCAAATAATTAGCATGCGCAATTATGCTGAGGTCATACGGCTCGGTCCAACATAATATTAACTTGTTCACTGCCGGATGGTAGAACGGCGTGAACCATAGATGCATCTATTTACTACCGAGGCGCTCGGCCCGATCCACAAATAACAATTATTTTCAAGAAAATATTAGTTTCTCATTTACAGTCAAGTATCTCATACAAACCTTCAAATAAGTGAATTTAACCTTATATAATTCTTTTATCAATCTCTATCATGACTAAGTGATTATATTAGCAAGTAAGGGCACAAACATTCCAAATATAGCATGATATGGGTACTAGACTACCCGAACAATAGCATAATAGTAGCTACATACAGACTCTCATCACCTCGTATGTACGTAGCCCCCACAATTAGGTACAGACATTTATTTAATTCACATATGGGGTTAATTGCCTCTTACAAGGTTAGAAAGGAGACTTAGCTCGTCTCAAAGCCTACTTCCCAATTCAAGAACGTGCTCAAACCTCTAAATTTGATGCCAAACGACTCGAAACTAGTCAAACATTACATAAACTAATCAATCTATGCTCAAAAGTTCATAATTCCACCATTTAAGTGATTACCCAACCTAAATTGCAAGATTCCTAAAATTCACTCCCTGGCCCACATGCTCGGATTCCGAATATTTTTAAAAAAGGTTGTTACCCATAACCTCAGGAACATGAATATATGATTTTTACTGAATTCCATAATAAATTATGTGGTTAAATCTCATTTTTATCAAAAACTTAGGTTTTCACCAAAACCCATGATTTTTCCTAATTTATATGTTATAATCTACCCATAAACTATGTATTTAACTCACATTAAGTAGAAATTACTTATGTCACAAAGCTATATCGAAATTCCCTCCTTCCAAGCTCTCAAATCGCCCAAGAGCGAGAGAAAATGTGATAAAAATGGCCTAAGTCCGTATTAAATGAGCCCTCACTGCCTAGCGACTTTCGCACCTGTGGTGCTTTGGGCCACACCTATGGAAAATGCCTCGCAGTGCGCTTTTCCCTTATCTGGTCAAGCTCTGCATCTGCGGACAAGAAGGGCCGCTTCTGCGAGCCTAACCGCACCTGCGACCATGTCTCTCGCACCTGCGCTCACGCAGGTGCGCCCAATCTTCTGCATCTACGAATTCTGGGTTGCCCTCCATTTCTCGCTTATGCAGCTCGTGGCTCGTGGCTCGTGGCTCATACCTGTGAGCCCGCACCTGCGGCTGACCAAGCACAGGTGCGATTATGACAGATTTGGGAGTTTCAGCTGTTTCTCCAAGCTCCCAACTTGGTCCGAACCTCGTCCGATTGACACTCGTGGCCCTTGGGGCCCGCCCGAACATACCAACAAGTTTAGAATCATAAAACGGACTCTCAGAACGCACGAAATGACATTAAAACTAAGAATCACACCCTAAAAACAATTGAATCAATAAGAACTTCAAGTTCTTCAATTTACTTCCAATGCGCCGAAACATACTTATACTACTTGGAATGACACCAAATTTTGAGTGCAAGTCTTAAATGACATTACAAAATATTCTCGATCTCGGAATTTTATTCGGACCTCGGTATCACCAAAACCTACTCCAAACCAAATATAAAGAACTTCAAAAACTTTCAAGAAGATATTTGCATATTTATTGTTTTACTATTACATGTATTGAATAGTTCTTTTAGCCTATTAAGCCCCTAGACTATATTGTTTTCAAAAATGAATTCAAATCTGCATGTTTTGAACAACGTTAATCTATCTTCTCAAGCAGCTAAGATTGCTAAATTAGAAATAATTTACAAAATTGGAACATTCCTAATGAACATTTTAAAAGGATTTATGAATTCGGGAGTTTTAATTTTATTAAGAAGCATAACATTAAAACTTGTAAGTCTACTATTGCCATTAATAATGTTTTAGAAATTATTAAGTTACTCTTAGAACAAGACATAAATAGGTATAAATCCCAATTCAATCACTTGTATATATGTCCTTGTCCAAGTTGTATATCCCAATTCAATTACTTGTATATAGATATCCCTATATGTGTCCTATTAAGAGACGCTCGTCTCTTAAACATCGATGACTCACTCCTAGGTGTAATACAAAGTAACCTAGCCAATGGCCCGGTATACTTTAATTGCTATCCCAATTTGTCGGTTGATATCAATGATCCTAACATCATGGATACCTTGACATTAAATGTCAAAACCAAGAATATGAACAGCAAGGCTAATACTCGTGAGGTAGCCATTATTTATCGAGTTTATTACAGACTTATGGAAACCACTCTTGCCCTAAAAACTAGAGTAGAAAGTGTCAAAGGAGTCACTATGATCATGGAAGCAAACACTGAGCACAGTATGGTCTTTGTACCTAGACTCCTAATTTGGAATGATATACTCTCTACTAATGAATGGCACTTTGATGCCATAACCCAACCTTTCACCAATAACTCTGAGATCTCAAATAGAAAGGGTAATTCAATTTCCCGATGGATCTATTGATCACAAATTTTTAGGTTCATGTTCTAATCTAACGATCAGAGCTAGTTCCTTTAGAAGAACGTCTACAGTTCCTTCCGCACCTTCTTTTTCCAAACCCCTTGAGGAAAACACAACTCATAACGTTACCGTCGATAACATTACTAGTAATGACAAGGGAAAGTAATAGGAGTAGCTTTCTCCTATGTAATCCCCAAAGTCTATTACCAAGATCATCCCTCTAGTCCAACCTCTAGTGAGATGAAACCACCTTCTCCAGATATACCAGTCTTTCTCAAATTGATAAACTCAGGAAATCCATTTACCCCAGATCCTGAGATTCTTAAACGTCTCTGGACTCATCCTGATAATCAAACTAAGAGAAAGTGGTATGTTGCCACATATTCTCTTTAACAAAGAAAAATATTCAGAGAGTGTTGGATGACAGACATGAAAAGAATTGGATGCAAAATCGAATTCTTTAGGTGGTTTGAGATATCTGGCAAAATCGACAACCAAAAGGATTCTCTGCAAGTCCTTATCAATAAGTGGTACACAACTACTAACAAAGTCATTGAATCAGTTACTCCTCCGTTGGAAGGGATAAAAATCCCAGTTTCCAACACGATTATTCCTGCCTCTCCCTTCAAAACTAAGAGCGAGAAGACTACCATAAAAATTATTTGTTCTGACGTTGATCGAATCATCGAACAGAATAACTACACCAATCAACCCCTTCATGTTGTCTCCAGACAAATAGAAGATTCTAAGGAAAAATCTTTATTCAGTGGAAAACCAACTCTTTCGAAACCAAGCACCAGTCAAAATATTGAACCAAACCCAGTCTTCAAAATAACTGAATTCTCCAGAGATAAGTACCCAAAACTCAAAGATGATTTTGATGTCTCTAGTAATATCCTTGATAAAATCAATGAACAATTAGCCAACTTCAATATTTCCGACGAAAGGAAAATTTCCACTATTGAAGAAAAAGAATCCCTTCTCCACAAACCTTCTAACGATCGCTATCATAATCAAAAAAATTATCATAAGCATCATTCATTCCCAGATATTCAGTACGAGGAAAATATCTATCTTAACTCCTCTACTCATAAAGGAAGAAGCATCATAGAATGGAATATTGATGGTTTGGTTGAACATCAAATATATAATAAACTCTATGAAATGGGTATTTCTATCACAGCCTATAAAATACGAGGCTCCTCTGACAAAGAAGTCGCCTCTATGATCGTAGCTGGATTCACAGACGTGTTAAAATTTTGGTGGGATAATTATTTCACCGATGAAATCAAACAATCTATATACTCCTCTATAGCCATTAAAACAGTTGTAAAAACTGAAGTTACAGACATGGAGACTACCTCTCAGGTCGTTAGAGAAGATGTTTGTGCTACCCTTCTCTATCATATCGCAAAACACTTCATTGGAGAACCCAAACTCTTCCAAGATAGAAGTTTACTAAAGATGGAACTAAGTACAGTATAAAAGCAGTAAAGATAGTATAAGAAAAACGTTAAAAACTTACTGAAGTTTATTGGATGAACATTATAAATACCTCTATTTTAAAAGGCATTTCTGGGGCGAGCCTCGGGGAGAGCCCCGAGGCGAGGCGTACCAAAAATGCCTTGGGGCGATGGTGTGGGGCGAAAGTCTCAAGAGGTGTACGCCCCGCAATCTGGGGCGTACTCCCGGGCGTTCGGGGCGTACACCCGGGCGTTCGGGGCGCATTCTTTTAGTAAGGAGTAAGCCCCAGAAACTTTTTCAAATTAAAACAAAATTTGTTGAATTAGTCCTTCATATAATACCCAAATTCTCAAAAGTGAGTTTGGTAATTACTCAAAAGTTTTAAAAAGGAACTCAAAAGTATTAAATTTAAAAGTAAAGACCTTTTTTATTGATTTAAGCCCTAATTCATGGTTTTCCCAAATTTTTATCTTGTCCGCTAGTCTGCTAATATCTCCCAAAAGCAACGAATATTTAATTTTTTTTACAAATACAAAGAGAACTATATTTTTCTTCATAGCAGCAAATTCAAAGTTCAAATTGTAGGTTAATCATCCTTTTTGTTCCTCCATATAGAAAATTTTATTCTTTTAGACTCAAATTACTTGTGCTTGTAAGTAACGTATAATAGATTATTTTGATTAGTTTTTTATGGGGATGCAGCACACATATATATAGTTTTCTTCAATTTTTATACAATTTTACCTGTTTATAAATATTAATTGTTATTATATTATTTTATAAAATATTAAAAATTAAATACCTATGGGGCTTACGCCCCGCTGAGGCATATGTAAAATGCCCTGCCTTACACCACACCTTTTAAAACACTGATAAATACATAAGAACTGAAGAACAAAAGAGAATACTAGGGGAGATAGGTCTTTGAAAGTTGGGAGAATTTTTCGTGTGCCTCTTACAATGGGAATGGGGAGTCTTATATAGACTGAGAAGGGAACTCATATGATCTTAGGCTTACAAGTGTATCATTGGCTTTGTCCGACAAAAACAAGTGGTCGACAAAAGCTAAAGTGGGGCGGCTACTTTTGAAAAGTAAAGTGATTGCTTTTATAAAGCTAAAGTTAAAAGGATAAGATTCCTTTTGATTTTGGCAATCTCAAAATGGATCTCTTTATTCGCAACTGGGATCCATGTAGGCCAGGGCTAATCCTTTTGGATTGCACATGTCTCCATTTCTACTTCCTCCAGATAAAGCAGCATCTTCGATTAATTGCATAATCTGGTGGTCTTCATATTTATCAATATTTTGTAGAGCCTGCTTGAGTTTTTCTCTGAGCTATGTTTTTTATGTTAAAGCTTTTGCAAAGCTTTGTTGAACATTCTTTCCTGTTTTGGGAGATAGTTGTTTGGGAGTCCAGCCTTTGATTTTAATTTCTTTAGACAAAAATTTGATTCTTTCAAATTCTGCCTTTAAGAAATTCCAGCTAATAATAAAAGAAATTTATTTTTGAATAAAATACTTGCACATTTTAATGTGCTCTGGTAGGGATGAAATTGCTTCTTTGGTTTGAAAATATTCGAACCTGTTGAGGAATTATTGGGGTAATATTTCTCTGTTACCTCCAAAAATGTTCCACCATTCGTAGAACCATCTTGGGATAATTGCTTTAGTAACTTCTAGGCAATATTTGATGAACCAAGTGTGCCCTGGACTAAGATATAGAAAATTGAACCAGTCAGCTTTGTAGTCATGCCAGTTGTAGGTTTGTGGTCTGTGTGTCATTGACAATGCTATGGGTGTATATAGGTGATCTTCAAACCACTCAAATGGTGATAGTATTTTCTTTATAGTGACTCTAGAGTAGTTGATATACTCAGAATTTTTCTCGTTTAAAGTGTGCTCCACTTCTATGGAATCGGTATCTATTAGGATGGCCTCATAGTACTTCTTGTCTTGTATGGATTTTATGTATCCACGTAATTGAAATCTATGTAACATGGTTTAATAAGTTCTTCTATCCTGAGACCTTCATATTCTTTGTCAAGTGCTAATAAAGGTAGTACCTGGACGGTAATGAATTCGAACTTCTCTTCTTTAGATGTGTCATCTTGTGACTTCTTTTGAATTATTGATGGATTAACTGCTTCGGCAAAAGTCTCTAGGACTTTTATGGCGTAACTTTCTTTGGTTTGAATTGAGGAACGTGAAGATGTTCCTCTTTCAAAAGGCTTTGCTGATTAGAGATTAATCAGTTTTGCTGATGGAATTAGTACTGGGGCTGGTAAGTTGCGATAGGTTAGAGGAGAACTCTATGGCTCTACAAATAGGTTTGTAAGATCCTTGATAAAGGTCATGACCTAAGAATCTAATTAAGGTTTGGAAGAGTTTAATCTTTTTGGAACTTACTACTAGACCGTTTCTCTTAACAACTTTAAAGAAGGTGTTGAGATGCTTGAAATGGGAATATATGTTTTCCGAGAAGATAAGGATATCATCTATATAAACAATAGAAATATAACTATAGTCATTAAAAATGGAGTTCATGACATTCTGGAACTCAGAGGGAGCGTTCTTAAGCCCAAATGGCATTATGTTTCATTCATACTGCCCAAAGGTAATATTAAAGGCAGTTTTGTATCTGTCTTTTTCGGCTACTTGAATTTGCCAAAAACCAGATTTCATATCGAACTTGCTATAGACATTAGCTTTGTAAGTTCTCTTTAAGAGATCTCTTTTGTTAGGAATAGGATATCTAATCCATTTAAGAACAGCATTTAAAGGTTTATAGTCGATAACTAACAGTGGTGCTCCTCTTTCCTTTTCTGCACTATTATTTACTTAAAAGGCAGAACAGCTCCAAGGGAATTTAGAGGGGCGAATGTTGTTGTTTTTCAGGGGATTTGAAATCTCAGTTTTACAAGTTTCCATCATTTCTTGATTTATTTGAATGGGTCTTTCTTTGGTGGAGATGACCTGTTCATTGAATCCATCAATGTATGGAAATTCAATAAAATACTTTTTTTCTTTCCCAAAAAGCATTAGGAAAATCAGAGCATATTTATTTTTCAAAAAGGTTTTGAAGATTGGTTATTTTAGTAACCATCTCCGCGGTTTTTAAAATCTGCAAGATTTTCTTAATTTTTATTTCATCCTTTAAAAAGGTGATATGTTGAGAAAGTTTATTAATAGGAAAAACTATGTTTTTTCTTATAAAATTACTTTCATCGGGTGAAAGGGTTTTTATAAAAGGAAAGTGTAAATCTTTTCCTAAAATATGTGTGGAGATACCATTTAAACCAATAATGAAGGTTTTATTTGAGTAATAAAAGGTATTCCTGAAATGATATTCTCATTTATATCCTCAGTTATAATAAAATCATTTGTCAAGCAAAGGTTTGTAGCTGATAACTAACCGTGGTGCTCCTCTTTCCTTTTCTGCACTATTATTTACATAAAAGGCAGAACAGCTCCAAGGGGATTTAGAGGGGGGAATGATGTTGTTTTTCAGGAGATTTGAAATCTCAATTTAACAAGTTTCTATCATTTCTTGATTCATTTGAATGGGTCTTTCTTTGGTTGAGATGACATGTTCATTGAATCCATCAATGTATGGAAGTTCAATCAAATGCTTTTTTCTTTCCCAAAAAGCGTTAGGAAAATCATAGCATATTTCTTTTTCAAAAAGGTTTCTTTTGAAAGTTTGTAATTAATACGTAGTTGTTCTCCTGTAGTGGAGTAAAGTTTAGAAGTACTTTTTTCTAAATACTGAGTAGGAACAATACCTTTGATGATACAGTTACGATCTGCACCACTATCAAGTAAAGCAATTTTGTTGATAACAGAGTTTTTGCTAATAACAATTTTAATAGGGATATGATAGCTTTGAGGTTTTATACTGCTTATAACCGTAATACCAGGAGCGTTGGATGTGGAAGTCTTATTTTGAGTAAGACCGAGGTTGATAGGATTATCTACATCATTTTCAGGGTGATAATCATTTTCAAGAAGTTCTTCCTCTTCAGATTTGTGCTCATAGGTACTGGCTTGTTTGAGGACTTGTTTTGTGAGAACATCAAGTTCGACTTTTCCAAGTCTGGATTTAATATCTCTGATTTCTCCTTTTAGTTCTGAGATTTCATGTCTCAGATTAGAGATTGATGGTTCTGATGGCTTATCAAAATGAGACATAATTTGTTTCATGTTGGAAGGTTCAATGGCAGGTTTTGATTTAGGTTTATCATTGCGATGATTGAGGATGAGATTTTTAAGTTCCAGAAGATAACGGTTTCTGGATTCTTCATCATTAATGTGTTGGATTACATCATATAGAGTCTCTTTAGAGCTATCAGAAAGAACTCTAATAGAAGCTGGAGTGTTGCCACAAGTACAGTAGGTTTCAGTATAGTGGCATTCACTACCAGATTGGCTAGAATCGGACTTATAAGAAATGTTGATATCTTCTTCAACACTATAATCATTCGATGAATAATTTGGAGAAGAATCTGAATTAGCTTCTTCTAGGATGGAAAATCAATCTTCTAGTAATCCAGACTTGGTAAAGTCGAACTTGATGTTCTCACAGAACAAATCCTCAAACAAGCCAGTACCTATGAGCACAAATTTGAAAAGGAAGAACTTCCACGAAATGATTATCACCCTGAAAACGATGTAGATAATCCTATCAACCTCGGTCTTACTCAAAATAAGACTTCTACATCCAACGCTCCTGGTATTACTGTTATAACTAGTATAAAATCTCAAAGCTATCATATCTCTATTAAAATTATTATTAGCAAAAACTTTGTTATCAACAAAATTGCTTTACTTGATAGTGGTGCAGATCGTAACTGTATCATCAAAGGTATTGTTCCTACTCAGTATTTAGAAAAAAGTACTTCTAAACTTTACTCCGCTATAGGAGAACAACTACGTATTAATTATAAACTTTCAAAAGAAACCTTTTTGAAAAAGAAATATGCTCTAATTTTCCTAACGCTTTTTGGGAAAGAAAAAAGCATTTGATTGAACTTCCATACATTGATGGATTCAATGAACAGGTCATCTCAACCAAAGTAAGACCCATTCAAATAAATCAAGAAATGATAGAAACTTGTAAAACTGAGGTTTCAAATCTCCTGAAAAACAACATCATTCGCCCCTTTAAATCCCCTTGGAGTTGTTCTTCCTTTTATGTAAATAATAGTGCATAAAAGAAAAGAGGAACACTATGGTTAGTTATCACCTATAAACCTTTGCTTGATAAATTATTTTATTATAACTGAGGATATCAATTTAGGAATACCTTTTATTACTCAAATAAAACCTTTCATTACTAGTTTAAATGGTATCTCCACACATATTTTAGGAAAACATTTAGACTTTCCTTTTATAAAAACCCTTTCACCCCGTTACTCCTACCAAAACATCAGCCCCTCAAAGGCCCCAACTCTCTTTCCAGAACAGGTATACATCATTGGCTGAGTATCCCAAGTTACCAACCCCAGTACCAATTCCATTAGCAAAACTGATTAATCTCCAATCAGCAAAGCCTTTTGAAAGAGTAATATCTTCAAGTTCCTCAATTCAAACCAAAGAAAGTTATGCCATAAAAGTCCCGGAGACTTTTTCCGAAGCAGTTAATCCATCAATAACTCCAAAGAAGTCACAAGATGACACACCTAAAGAAGAGAAGTTCGAAATCATTACCGTCCAGGTGCTATCTTTATTATCACTTGACAAAGAATATGAAGGTCTCAGGATAGAAGACCCATGCTACATAGAAAATTCTCCCAACTTTCAAAGACCTCTCTCCCCTAGTATTCTCTTATGTTCTTCAGTTCCTATGTTTTTATAATATTCATCCATTAAACTTCAGTAAGTTTTTAACATTTTCCTTATACTATCTTTACTGCTTTTATACTGCACTTAGTTCCATCTTTACTAGTATCAGAGCCATGTTGGTAGTATACGTATTTAGCATAAGCAGCTAAGTACATATATTGCCTAGGGCATGGCAAAATTACTTCCAATACTTAATTTTAAAACTTGACTGGGTCTATATCTATCTTACTATTGTTCTTTAAAATCATGTTCTATAAATACTTCTATGTTTAGTATGAGGTCTTTATTTTCTCTATAAGTATGAAGTAACCGGGTAATATCCGGTTCAGACGTTGGCTAGTCCTAAAGTGATACGTCATTGTTACCGAGGTAGGTGTTTAGACCTTGTTAGGTGATCCCGTCGCTAAGATGACTTTAGAGAAAGCATATGTTAATCCAAGAAGACTTTACTAAGAAGCCATTAGATCTTTGATATTAAGGTACAGTATCTGATAGATATTTACTTATTTACTGTTTTACTATTACATATATTGAATAGTTCTTTTAGCCTATTAAGCCCCTAGACTGTATTATTTTCAAAAATGAATTCCAATCAGCATGTTTTGAACAACGTTAATCTATCTTCTCATGCAACTAAGATTGCTAAATTAAAAACGATTTACAAAATTGGAACATTCCTAATGAACCTTTTAAAAGGATTTATGAATTCGGGAGTTTTAATTTTATTAAGAAGCATAACATTAAAACATGTGAGTCTACTATTGCCATTAATAATTCTTTAAAAATTATTAAGTTACTCTTAGAACAAGACATAAATAGGTATAAATCCCAATTCAATTACTTGCATATAGGCCTTGTCCAAGTTGCTGTCAAACCTCTCTTTAGAAAAGGTTTAGATATCCCTATATGTGTCCTATTAAGAGACGCTCGTCTCATAAACTTCGATGACTCACTCCTAGGTGTAATACAAAGTAACCTAGCCAATGGCCTGGTATACTTTAATTGATATCCCAATTTCTCGGTTGATATAAATGACCCTAACGTCATGGATACCTCGACACTAAATATCAAAACCAAGAATATGAACAGCAAGGCTAATACTCGTGAGGTAGCCATTATTTATCGAGTTTATTACATACTTATGGACACCACTCTTGCCCCAAAAGCTCGAGTAGAAAGTATCAAAGGAGTCACTATGCTCATGGAAGCAAACACCGAGCATAGTACGGTCATCGTACCTAGACTTCTAAACTGGAATGATATACTCTCTACTAATGAATGGCACTTTGATTCCATAACCCAACCTTTCACTAAAAACTCTGAGAGATCTCAAATAGAAAGGGTAATTCAATTTCCCGATGGATCTAATGATCTCAAATTTTTAGGTTCAGGTTCTAATCTAACGAGCAGAGCCAGTTCCTTTAAAAGAACGTCTACAGTTCCTTCCGCACCTTCTTCTTCCAAACCCCCTGAAAAAACACTACTGATAACGTTACTGTCGATAACGTTACTAGTAATGACAAAGGGAAAGTCACAGGAGTAGATTTCTCCTATGTAATCCCCAAAGTCTATTACCAAGATCATCCCGCTAATCCAACCCCTAGTGATATGAAACCACCTTATACAGATATACCAGTCTTTCTCAAAATGATAAAATCAGGAAATCCATTTACCCCAGATCCTGAGATTCTTGAACTTCTCTGAACCCATCCTGATAATCAAACTACGAGAAAGTGGTATGGTTCCACATATTCTCTTCAGCAAGGAGAAAAATTCAGAGATTGTTGGATGACAGACATGAACAAATTGGATGCGAAATTGAATTCTTTAGGTGGTTTGCGATATTTGGCAAAACCGACAACCAAAAGGATTCTCTGCAAGTCATTATCAATAAGTGGTACACAACTACTAACAAAGTCATCGAATCAGTTACTCCTCCTTTGGAAGGGATAAAAATCCCAGTTTCCAACATGATTATTCCTGCCTCTCCCTTCAAAACTAAGAGCAAGAAGCCTACCAGTATGGTTGTCTGTTCTGACGTTGATCAAATCATCGAACAGAATAACTATACCAATCAACTCCTTCATGTTGTCTCCAGACAAATAGAAGATTCTAAAGAAAAATATTTATTCAGTGGAAAACCAACTCTTTCGAAACCAAGCACCAGTCAAAATATTGAACCAAACCCAGTCTTCAAAATAACTGAATTCTCCAGAGATACGTACCCAAAACTCAAAGATGATTTTGATGTCTCCAGTAATATCTTTGATAAAATCAATGAATAATTGGCCAACTTCAATATTTCCGACAAAAGGAAAATTTTCACTATTCAAGAAAAAGAAGCCCTTCTCCACAAACTTTCTAACGATCGCCATCATAATCAAAAAACTTATCATAAGCATCATTCATTCCCTGATAATCAGTACGAGGAAAATATTTCTCTTAACTCTTCTGCTCATGAAGGAAGAAACATCATGGAATGGAATCTCGATGGTTTGGCTGAACATCAGATATACAATAAACTCCATGAAATGGGTGTTTCTATCACAGCCTATAAAATACGAGGCTCCTCTGACAAAGAAGTCGTTTCTATGATCATAGCTGGATTCACAGGCATGTTAAAACATTGGTGGGATAATTATTTCACTAATGAGATCAAGCAATCCATATACTCTTCTATAGCCATTGAAACAGTTGTAAAAACTGAAGTTACAGACATGGATACTACCTCTCATGTCGTTAGAGAAGATGTTTGTGCTACCCTTCTCAATCATATCGCAAAATACTTCATTGGAGAACCCAAACTCTTCCAAGATAGAAGTTTACAAATCCTAAACAATCTGTCTTGCCCAACCCTAGATGACTTTATTTGGTATAAAAACCAA
Organism: Nicotiana otophora; assembly: GCA_000715115.1. Taxonomy (NCBI): domain Eukaryota; kingdom Viridiplantae; phylum Streptophyta; class Magnoliopsida; order Solanales; family Solanaceae; genus Nicotiana; species Nicotiana otophora. The sequence goes on from AWOL01S0017259.1 coordinate 76,208, forward strand.
TTCATTAGTAAGGTTATGATTAGACCTGACTGTCATCTAGATTTCTGGAAAGAACACTTTGTGAGCGGACTTCCACCTTTATTCGCCAACAAGGTCAGAACAAAAATCCAAGATTGTTGTGATGGTAAAATTTCTTATCATCAAATGACCTATGAAGACCTCGTTAGCATCATCAATATTGTAGGTCTTGAACTCTACACTGATATCAAGCTTAAAAGCCAACTCAAAAAAGAACGATTCTCCTCTAGAAGAGAACTAGGAAGTTTCTGTCAAGATTTTGGATTCACCTCCATTGTTGCCCCTTCTACTCTCTCTTCAAAGAGAGACAAAAACTCTAAATCTTCCAAAAAGACTAAGCATAGAAAATCTCGCAGAATTTTCGAAAAGTCACCCAGAAAGAAATCTAAATATCGTAAACCTTCTAAGTCTTCTAACAAATCCAAAAACGTTTGTTGGAACCGTGGAAAAACCGGACACGGGGCCAATGAATGTAAATCAGACAAAAAGAATAAGAAAATCAATCTTCTAGAAATTAGTGATGATACCAAAAGAGAACTTTTCTCCATCCTAGAAGAAGCTAATTCAGATTCCTCTCCAAATTATTCATCGAATGATTATAGTGTTGAAGAAGATATCAACATCGCTTATAAGTCTGATTCTAGCCAATCCGTTAGTGAATGCCATTGTACTGAAACCTACTGTACTTGTGGCAACACTCCAGCTTCTATTAGAGTTCTTTCTGATAGATCTAAAGAGGCTCTATATGATGTAATCCAACACATCAATGATGAAGAATCCAGAAACTGTTATCTTCTGGAACTCAAAAATCTCATCCTCAATCATCGCAATGATAAACCTAAATCAAAACCAACCATTGAACCTTTCAGCATGAAACAAATCATGTCTCGTTTTGATAAACCATCAGAACCATCAATCTCTGATCTGAGGCATGAAATCTCAAAACTAAAAGGAGAAATCAGAGATATAAAATCCAAACTTGGAAAAGTCGAACTTGATGTTCTCAAAGAACAAGTCCTCAAACAAGCCAGTACCTATGAGCACAAATCTGAAGAGGAAGAACTTCCTGAAAATGATTATCACCCTGAAAACGATGTAGATAATCCTATCAACCTCGGTCTTACTCAAATTAAGACTTCTACATCCAACGCTCATGGTATTACTGTTATAACCAGTATAAAAACCTCAAAGCTATCATATCCCTATTAAAATTGTTATTAGCAAAAGCTTCGTTATCAACAAAATTGCTTTACTTGATAGTGGTGCAGATCATAATTGTATCATCAAAGGTATTGTTCCTACTCAGTATTTAGAAAAACATACTTCAAAAAACTTTTACTCTGCTACAGGAGAACAACTACGTATTAATTACAAACTTTCAAAAGAAACATTTTTGAAAAAGAAATATGCTCTGATTTTTCTAATGCTTTTTGGAAAAGAAAAAAGCATTTGATTGAACTTCCATACATTGATGGATTCAATGAACAGGTCATCTCAACCAAAGTAAGACCCATTCAGATGAATCAATAAATGATGGAAACTTGTAAAACTGAGATTTCAAATTTCCTGAAAAACAACACCATTCACCCCTCTAAATCCCCTTGGAGTTGTTCTTCCTTTTATGTAAATAATAGTGCAGAAAAGGAAAGAGGAGTACCACGGTTAGTTATCAACTATAAACCTTTGCTTGACAAATGATTTTATTATAACTGGGGATATAAATGAGGATATTATTTTAGGAATATCTTTTATTACTCAAATAAAATCTTTCATTACTGGTTTAAATGGTATCTCCACACATATTTTAGGAAAAGATTTACACTTTCCTTTTATAAAAACCCTTTCACCTGATGAAAGTAATTTTATAAGAAAAAACACAGTTTTTTCGTTTTAATAAACTTTCTCAACATATCACCTTTTTAAAGGATGAAATAAAAATAAAGAAAATCAAGCAGATTTTAAAAACCACAGGGGTTGGTTACTAAAATAGCCAATCTTCAAAACCTTTTTGAAAAAGAAATATGCTCTGATTTTCCTAACGCTTTTTGGGAAAGAAAAAAGCATTTGATTGAACTTCCATACATTGATGGATTCAATGAACAATTCATCTCAACCAAAGCAAGACCCATTCAAATAAATCAAGAAATGATGAAAACTTGTAAAACTGAGATTTCAAATCTCCTGAAAAACAACACCAGTCGCCCCTCTAAATCCCCTTGGAGTTGTTCTGCCTTTTATGTAAATAATAGTGCAGAAAAGGAAAGAGGAGTACCACGGTTAGTTATCAACTATAAACCTTTCCTTGACAAATAATTTTATTATAACTGAGGATATAAATGAGGATATTATTTTAGGAATACCTTTTATTACTCAAATAAATCCTTTCATTACTGGTTTAAATGGCATCTCCACACATATTTTAGGAAAAGATTTACACTTTCCTTTTATAAAAACCCTTTCACCTGATGAAAGCAATCTAATAAGAAAAAACACATTTTTTTTTGTATTAATAAACTTTCTCAACATATCACCTTTTTAAAGGATGAAATAAAAATAAAGAAAATCGAGCAGATTTTAAAAACCACCGGGGTTGGTTACTAAAATAGCCAATCTTCAAAATCTTTTTGAAAAAGAAATATGCTCTGATTTTCCTAACGCTTTTTGGCAAAGAAAAAAGCATTTGATTGAACTTCCATACATTGATGGATTCAATGAACAGATCATCTCAACCAAAGCAAGACCCATTCAAATAAATCAAGAAATGATGAAAACTTGTAAAACTGAGATTTCAAATCTCCTGAAAAACAACACCACTCGCCCCTCTAAATCCCCTTGGAGTTGTTCTGTCTTTTATGTAAATAACAGTGCAGAAAAGGAAAGAGGAGTACCACGGTTAGTTATCAACTATAAACCTTTGCTTGACAAATAATTTTATTATAACTGGGGATATAAATGAGGATATTATTTTTGGAATACCTTTTATTACTCAAATAAAACCTTTCATTACTGGTTTAAATGGTATCTCCACACATATTTTAGGAAAAGATTTACACTTTCCTTTTATAAAAACCCTTTCACCTGATGAAAGTAATTTTATAAGAAAAAACACAGTTTTTTCGTATTAATAAACTTTCTCAACATATCACCTTTTTAAAGGATGAAATAAAAATTAAAAAATTCAAGCAGATTTTATAAACCACCGGGGTTGGTTACTAAAATAGCCAATCTTCAAAACCTTTTTGAAAAAGAAATATGCTCTGATTTTCCTAACGTTTTTTGGGAAAGAAAAAAGTATTTGATTGAACTTTCATACATTGATGGATTCAATGAACAGGTCATCTCAACCAAAGCAAGACCCATTCAAATGAATCAAGAAATGATGAAAACTTGTAAAACTGAGATTTCAAATCTCTTGAAAAACAACATCATTCGCCCCTCTAATTCCCCTTGGAGTTGTTCTGCCTTTTATGTAAATAATAGTGCAGAAAAGGAAAAAGGAGTGCCACAATTAGTTATCAACTATAAACCTTTAAATGTTGTTCTTAAATGGATTAGATATCCTATTCCTAACAAAAGATATCTCTTAAAGAGAACTTACAAAACTAATGTCTATAGCAAGTTCGATATGAAATCTGATTTTTGGCAAATTCAAGTAGCCAAAAAAACATATACAAAACTGTATTTAAGGTTCCCTTTGGGCAGTATGAATGGAACGTTATGCCATTCGGGCTTAAGAACGCTCCCTCTTAAACTCAAGTCAAACGTACTTATACTACTTGGAATGAATGCACTGAAACGTACTTATACTACTTGGAATGACACCAAATTTTGCGTGCAAGTATTAAATAACATTACAGAATATTCTCAATCTCAGAATTTCATTCGGACCTCGGTATCACCAAAATCTACTCCAAACCAAATTTAAAGAACTTCAAAAACCTTCAAGAACCAACTTTCACTATTAGGCGCGGAAATGCTCCCAAGTCACCCAAAACCCGATCCGAACATACACCCAAGTCCAAAATCATCATACGAACCTATTGGAACCGTCAAATCCCGATTCCAATGTCATTTACTAAAAATGTTGACCAAAGTCAAACTTGACCTTTCAAGCCAACCTTAAGGAACTAAGTGTTCCGATTTCAACCCAAACTCTTCTAAATCCTGAACCAACCATCGCCGCAAGTCATAAATCAGTAAAAGCAAGTACAGGAAGTCTTATTTAGGGAAATAGGGTTCTAGAAAGCAGAACGACCGGTCGGATCGTTACATTCTCCACCTCTTAAACAAACGTTCATCCTCGAACGGGTTTAGATTCATACTTGATGTGCTGAATAAGTGTGGATATCTGCTCCGCATGTCCTCCTCGGACTCCAAGGTCGCCTCCTCGACTGGTTGGCCCCTCCACTGGACCTTTACAGCGGAAATCCTCTTGGATCTCAACTGGTGATCCTGTCTAGCAACAATGGAAACTGGATCCTCCTCATAACCCAAGCTCTCATCAAGCTGAATAGTGCTGAAGTCTAACACATGTGACAGGTCGGCGTGACACCTTCGGAGCATAGACACATGAAATACTGGATGAACCCCTGATAGGCTGGGAGGTAAGGCAAGCTCATAAGCAACCTCCCCAACTCACCTCAAATGGGCATATAAACCTTGGGCTCAACTTGCCCTTCTTTCTGAATCTCATAATACCCTTCATCGGCGAGACTTTCAAGAGAACCTTCTCGCCGACCATGAATGATACATTGCGCGCCTTCTGATCAGCGTAACTCTTCTGTCTGGACTGTGATGTGCGAAGTCGCTCTTGAATCAACTTTACCTTTTCCAAGGAATCCTTTACTAGATCAGTACCATATAACCTAGCCTCGCCGGGCTCAAACCACCCGATGGAAGAATGACATCAACGACCATATAAAGCCTCAAATTGGGACATCTCGATACTGGACTGATAATTGTTGTTGTAAGCAAACTCAGCCAAAGGCAAGAACTAATCCCACTGTCCCCCAAAGTTAATCACACATGCTCTCAGCATGTCCTCCAATATCTGAATTGTCCACTCTGACAGCCCATCGGTCTATGGATGAAACGTTGTGCTGAGATCTATACGGGTCCCCAACTCACTCTGTACGGCTCTCCAGAAATGTGAAGTGAACTGAGGGCCTCTATCTGATATGATGGAAACAGGCACACCGTGCAACCGAACTATCTCCCTAATATAAATCTGGGCCAATTTCTCTGAAGTATATGTAGTCACAACCGGAATGAAGTATGCCGACTTGGTAATCTATCGACAATGACCCAAACTACATCAAATTTCTGCAAGGTCCGCGACAATCCAACTACGAAGTCCATAGTGATGCACTCCCATTTCCACTCAGGTATAGTCATCTACTGAAGTAGGCCACCTGGCCTTTGGTGCTCATACTTGACCTGCTGGCAATTTAGACACTTAGATACATACTCCACTATGTCTTTCTTCATCCGCCGCCACCAATAATATTGTCTCAGGTCACGATACATCTTCGTAGCACCTGGGTGAATAGAATATTGAGAATTATGTGCCTCCTCTAGAATCCTCTCCCTCAATCCATAAATATTAGGAACACATAGACGACCCTGGAGTCGCAGAACACCATCCTCTCCAATAGAAACTTCTTTAGCACCACCCTGTAGTACCGTCTCTCTAAGAACTTCCAAGTGCAGATCATCAAACTGCCAAGCCTTGATCTGCCCCAATAATGAAGATTGAGCAACAACACATGCAAAAACTCGGTTGGGCTCTGAAATATCCAACCTCACAAGTCTGTTAGCCAAGGACTGAATGTCCAAAACTAGTAGCCTCTCCTCCGCTGTAATAAATGCCAAGCTAGCCATACTCTCTGCCTTTCTGCTTAAGGCATCTGCGACCACATTTGCCTTGCCCGGATGATAAAGAATGGTGATGTCATAATCCTTCAGTAACTAGATCCATCTACGTTGCCTCAAATTGAGATCCCTTTGCTTGAATAAATGATGTTGCGATGATTAGTATAAACCTCACATGACACCCCATACAGATAATGCCTTCATATCTTAAGAGCATGAACAATCACGGCTAACTCCAAATCGTGCACATGATAATTCTTCTCATGAATCTTCAGTTGACATGAAGTATATACAATAACTCACCCCTCTTGCATCAATACACAACCCAAGCCAACGCGTGAAGCATCATAATATACCGTATACATCCCCAAGCCGGAAAGCAAAACTAGAATCGGTGTTGTAGTCAAAGCTATCTTGAGCTTCTGGAAGCTCGCCTCACAATCCTCGGACCAACGGACCAGAGCACCCTTTAGGGTTAATCTAGTCAAAGATGATGCAATGGATGAAAATCCCTCCACAAACCGGCGATAATAGCCTGCTAACCCCAAGAAACTCCTTATCTCAGTCGCCGAAGTGGGAAGAGACCAACTCTGAACTGCCTCAATCTTCTTGGGATCCACTTTAATACCCTCTCATGATACAACATCCCCCAAGAATGCCACAGACTCTAGCCAAAGCTCATATTTGGAGAACTTAGCATATATCTCATGTTCTCGCAATGTCTGAAGTACCACTCTCAAGTGCTGCTCGTGCTCCCCCAGGCTACATGAATAAATCAAGATGTCATCAATGAAGACAATAAAAAAGGAATCAATATAAGTCTTGAACACCTGGTTCATCAAATCCATAAACGTTGTTGAGGCATTAGTCAAACCGAAGGACATCACTAGAAACTCATAATGACCATATCTGGTACGGAAGGCAATCTTCGGAACATCTGAGTCCCGAATCTTCCACTGATGGTACCCTGATCTCAAGTCGATCTTAGAAAACACCCTAACACCCTACAACTGGTCAAACAAATCATCGATACGCAGCAACGGGTACTTGTTCTTGATGGTAATCTTGTTCAACCAGCAGTAATCAATGCACATTCGCATAGTCCCATCTTTATTCTTCACAAATAGAACTGGTGCACCCTAAGGTGATACAATGGGTCTCACAAACCCCTTTGATAACAACTTCTCAAGTTGCTCCTTCAATTCTTTCGGAGCCATACGGTACGGTGGGATAGATATAGGCTAGGTGCCTGGAGCCAAATCAATACGGAAATCAATATCACGATTTGGCGGCATGCGATGGTGTACTGAACTCCCAGACTACTAGCACTGAATCAATCGTCGGAGACTCTGCGATGGTGTACTGAATATAAGCTAGATAAGCCAAACAACCATTCTCGACTATATGTTGAGCCTTTAGAAAAAAGATGACCCGACTAATTGTACTAACTGAGGAACCCTTCCACTCCAATCTTGAAAATTCTGGCATCGCTAAGGTAATAGTCTTGGCATGGCAATCAAGAATGGCATGATATGGAGATAACCAGTCCATGCCTAGGATGACCTCAAAGTCGATCATATCAAGCAACAGAAGATCTGCTCTAGTCTCGTAACCGTAGAACGTGACCACACAGGACCGGTAGATCTGATCCACAACCACAAAATCATCCACATGAGTGGACACATAAACATAAGTACCCAAGGACTCACGAGAAATATCTAGAAATTTAGAAAATAGAGATGAAACATATGAATATGTATATCCTGGATCAAATAATACCGAAACATCCCTACCGCATACAGAAATAGTACCTCTGACCACGGCATCTGAGGCCAATGCATCTGGTCTGGCCGAAAAAGCATAGAATCTGGCTGGAGCACCGATGGGCTGGCCCCTGCCTGACTAAACAATAGCTGACTAGCCTTCCCCTGCCTGGCCTCCACATCTAGGACGACCCCTTCCAGCCTGCCCTCCGCCTCTGGGCGGCCGGACAGTCGGTGCTGAAATCATAGGCTGCTGGCCCTGCTGCACTGCCTTACCCCGAAGCCTGGGGCAGAATCTCCTCATGTGACCGAGATCTCTGCACTTGAAACAGCCCCTCGGTGAGGCTATCCTCTGCCCTAATGTCTGACCTTGATGGCCTATCCACACACTGGAAGAAGCTTGAATTATTGGTGGGCGGTATGAACTCTCTGGCATGGCACTGAAACAAGAGCTGGAAGAACCCTGGTGACCTGAGTACCCACTAGAAGAACCCTGGATAGCTGGTGGGCGGTAAGAACTCTCTGGCATGGCGCTGAAATAGGGGGGCTGGAGCACCTCGAGGAGGTGGTGGTGATGAATATGGGGGCCTCCTAGACTGACCCCTCCCAAACTGTCCTCTGCCCCTAGCCATGGTACCTCTAAACTCTCCAAAGAAACGAGTCCTCTTGTCATGCTGCATCTGCTCTCTCCCCCTCTGACGGTAGCCCTTAATCCTCCGAGCAATCTCTACTACCAGCTGATAAGAAGTCCCCATCTCAACCTCTCGGGCCATATTGGCCCTATTACTAAAGTGTAACCCCGCAACAAACCTCCGCACTCTCTATGCGTCCGTAGGAAGTATCATAAGTGCATGGCGAGACAACTTAGAAAACCTCACCTCATAGTCGGTCACTGACATCTGACCCTGCTCAAGCTACTCAAACTGATACCGCAACTCTTCCCTCTCGGAGGGTAGAATATACCTATCCAGGAAAAGCTGTGTAAACAGGATCCAAGTCATGGGAGGAGAACCTGCTGGTCTGCCAAGAAGATAAGACTGCCACCATCTACGGGCCCGGCCCTCCAGCTGGAAAGTAGTGAAGTCAACCCCATGAGACTCTAGTATCCTCATGTTGTACAGTCTATCCCTGAACCTATCAATGAAATCCCGGTCATCCTCATGACGCTCACCTCCGAAGATAGGAGGGTGTAACCTAGTCCATCTGTCCAATAACTTCTGCGGATCGCCGTCCGCAGTCAGTCTAGGCTCAGGTGCAGCTGCCGTAACTGGCTGGGATCCAATGGGTAGTACACCCGGAGTCTGATATACCGCAATTGCGTGCCCAGGAGTCTGAGCAGTAGGGGTCTGTTCTCCCCCTCCTGCTTGAGATGTGGATGGGTCAACTGGAAATAAACCAGCCTGAGTCATGGTGTCCATGAACCACATCATACGGTCCATGACCTTCTGAAAGCCCGGTGCTGTCATGAAATCTACCATGGCTGGCTCTGCAGCAGGCACCTCGCCCTGCTCCTTAATAATAGGATCCTCCACTGGATCCGATGGTGGTGCTACTAGGTAGCTCTGAGTCACCCTCGTCCCCTACCTCGGGCCAGTGCCCTCCCTCGGCCTCTACCTCGGCCTCTAGCAACGGGGGGAGCAGCTACTCCCGGGTCTGGAATGTCTGTCATGCACGTCCTCACCATCTGTAAGAGAATAGAAGAAGGAAATTTAGTATACCATTAATTGCATGATAGGAGATGAATAATGAGTAGTTTCCTAACACCCCATACCCTCTCGAAAATAAGTACAGACGTCTCCGCACCGATTCACGAGACTCTACTAGGTCTGCCAATAACTTGTGAGATCTATGTGAACTTAGTGCTCTGATACCATATTGTCATGACCCAACTCCATGTCAGGTCGTGATGGCGTCCAGCACCGCTGCTGGACAAGCCAACAGTGAACAACTTAGTGATTTCCCATTTTGTTTATTAAGCAATTCTAACATTTAGAATTACTTACATTTAAAGTATTTGATAAATAAAGGATCTTTTTTTTAAGGCAAACAAACGGAAACATCTAAAAGCAGTTATAACAATTGAATTACAACCCAAAAATCAAAGTCTACTAATACGTGCCAAGATCTGGTGTCACAAGTGTGTGGGCAACTAGTAGAATATACAAAAGATGATTATCCTACTGTCTGAAACAAAATAGACAGATAAAAACAAAACAAAAACTTTGGCATGCTGCTGAACGGCTCAGAAGGGGCAGCTCACCGTGAAGTCTTGGTCCAAGATCAGGTATGCGCGTCGGGGGGTAACTAGATACACCAGCCTCAGATCCTATACAATTAAGTACAAAAGCGTAGTTTAAGTACATAAATAATATGTACCCAGTAAGTATCCCACCTAACCTCGCAGAAGTAGTGACGAGGTGTCGACTTGACACTTACTAGGCCAATAATAATATAATAAAAGTATTATGCTAAGCATGGATATCATGAATGATACTGTCAGTTCAACAACAAGAAGAGATAAGTCCTGCTTTCATAATTATAACTTAAATTTCCGTAATACCATTTAGCAGCTTACATTTCAAGGCATTTAAGCAGAATAAATCATGAAGAATTTTCAAATAATTAGCATGCGCAATTATGTCGAGGTCGTATGGCCCGGTACAACATAATATTAAACTGTGCATTGCCAGAGGGTCGAACGACGCGAACCGTAAATACATCTATTTACTACCGAGGTACTCGGCCCGATCCACAAATAATAATTTCTTTTAAGAAAACACAAGTTTCACATTTATAGTCAAGTATCTCATACAAATCTTCAAATAAGTGAATTTAACCGTATACAATTCTTTTATCAATTCTGTCATGACTAAGTAATTATATTAACAAGTAAGGGCACAAACATTCCAAGTATATAATGATACGGGTCCTAGACTACCCAGACAATAGCATAATAGTAGCTACGTACGGACTCTCGTCACCTCGTACGCACGTAGCCCCCACAATTAGGTACAAATATTTATTTAATTCACTTATGGGGTTAATTCTCTCTTACAAGGTTAGAAAGAGACTTACCTCGTCTCAAAGCCTACTTCCCAATTCAAGAACGCGCTCAAACCTCCACATTTGACGCCAAATGACTCGAAACTAGTCAAACATTACATAAACTAATCAATCTATGCTCAAAAGTTCATAATACCACCATTTAAGTGATTACCCAACCTAAATTGCAAGATTCCTAAAATTCACCCCCAGGCCCACATGCTCGAATTCCGGAAATTGTTAAAGAAGGTTGTTACCCATAACCTTAGGAACACGAATATATGTTTTTTACTGAATTCCATAACAAATTTCGTGGTTAAATCTTATTTTTATCAAAAACTTAGGCTTTCACCTAAACACATGATTTTTCCTAATTTACATGTTATAATCTACCCATAACCTATGTATTTAACCCAAAATCCCCTCCTTCAAAGCTCTCAAATCGCCCAAGAGTGAGAGAAAATGTGATAAAAATGGCCTAAGTTCGTATTAAATGAGCCATCACTGCCCAGCGACTTTCGCACCTGCGGTGCTTTGGGAAGCACCTACGGTCCCGCACCTGCGGCAAATGTCTCGCAGGTTCGCTTTTCCCTCATCTGGTCAGGCTCCGCATCTGTGTACAAGAAGGGCCGCTTCTGCGAGCCTAGCCGCACCTGCGACCATGTCTCTCACACCTGCGCTCATGCAGGTGCGCCCAATCTTCCGCATCTGCGGATTCTGGGCTGCCCTCTATTTATCGCTTTTGCGGCTCGTGGATCATGGCTCGCACCTACGGCTAACCAAGCACAAGTGCGATTATGACAGATCTGGGAGCTTCAGCTATTGCTCCAAGCTCCCAACTTGGTCCGAGCCTCGTCTGATTGACACTCGGGGGGCCCCGCCCGACCATACCAATAAGTTTAGAATTATCAAACGGACTCGCTCGAACTCTCGAAACGCCCGAAACGACATTAAAACTAAGAATCACGCCATAAAACCAATTGAACCAACCTTAAGAACTTCAAGTTCTTCAATTTACTTCCAATGCGCCGAAACGTACTTATACTACTCGGAATGACACAAAATTTTGCGTGAAAGTTTTAAATGATATTACGGAACTATTTCCTGTCTCAGAATTTCATTCGGATGTCAGTATCACTAAAACCTACTCCAAACCAAATTTAAAGAACTTCAAAAACCTTCAAGAACCAATTTTCACTATTAGGCGCTGAAACGCTCCCAGGTCACCCAAAACCCGATCCGAACATACGCCCAAGTCTGAAATTATCATACAAACCTATTGAAATCGTCAAATCCCAGTTCCGAGGTCATCTACTAAAAATGGGTACCAAAATCAAACTTGGCCTTTCAAACCAACCTTAAGGAACTAAGTGTTCCGATTTCAACCCAAACTCTTCTAAATCCCGAACCAACCATCCCCCCAAGTTATAAATCAGTAAAAGCAAGTACGAAAAGTCTTATTTAAGGAAACAGGGTTCTAGAAACTAGAACGACTGGTCGGGTCGTTACATTTTCAGAAAAGGCGTGGTTTAAAACGTCCTCTACTCCGTCTAAGTATTCTTTACTAACTCTGTTAGAATACATCCATCTTTTATTTCTAGAAATGTCCATGACATTAAAGATATTCTTTTATTTTCTGCAATTATTATAATAGCTAAAAATACATTAGTAAAAAGAGGAGAAATTCTTAGTGAATTAAGAAAAGAGGAAGAAGCAGAAAAGATAAAAGATAATTGAGGTTGATTCCATCATAGATAACTAAATGTAAATAACAAATGCAAGTAACTCTTTTAAATTGATTTAAGCATAACAAATTTGAATGAGTTATTCATTCAAATAAAGGATTAAACTACAAAATCCACATCCATATTACCAGTAAGCATAGAACTACAAAGAAAACGAAATGATTTTAGTAACGAGAATCTAACAACTAAAATTACCTTATGACTGAATAGTTCACATTCACCTAAATCCACAATTCAAATATAATTACCTTACGCTTAAATTAACGGGATTTTCTTTTAAGTATAATCTGCTATGAATAGCCTATAACAATCGAAAGTAAACATATAACATTAGGAAAAATAAAGGAATCAATCCAATCAGTTTCCCTCCAATTTCACAGCATCCAAAGATCACAAATCACAACATAGCTAACACAAACAAAAAACAATCTCTACAAATCACAAATTGCTATAGTTGGACATCACAAATCGATTTCCAGTATTCAATAAATCATCTTCTTAATATATAAATCCATAGCACACATGATGGTAAGACCTAAAGAAAAATAAAGATACTTACCAACAATCCGATGGTGGCCATCAATTTGGTTACCGATGGATATTTAGAGAGCTTGCCCTATGAATTATTTTTCTTTAATTGTAATTTCTGGGTATGAGAGGGTATGAGAGGGTATAATGTTTACACGAGAGAGGATTTAGAGGAAAAATTAAAAAATGGAGGGAATACCAAAAGTAAATATTTACCGACTGATATCCATTGGCCACTAATATTTGCCTTCCGCGAATAAATTGGCGGCAACTAATTTATTGCCACTAAATAATTGCCGCTAAAGTCCCATTTTGTTGTAGTGTCATCATATGCATGTTTGAATTGCTCAAAAAACCACCTCCATGATGCGTCATTTTCTGAATCAATAACGTCGTATGCTAGTGGTAATATACTACCTATCACATAGGTAGCAAAACAAAAAATTAAATTTCAGTAATAAAACTTGAAAATATAAAAAAAATATTCTCAAAAATAACTTTATAATAATTTTTTTACGATTAATCTACATTACCTACTGCATCCATTATGCTAGTTGTTAGCATGATTCCCTTATATTCCGACTTCAAGAATATGCCATCGACTACTATAACTGGCCTACAATGCTCCCAACCCTTGATGGACGTACTAAGTCCAACAAATGCATACAAGAAACAGTCATCTTCAGTCTTTTACAATTTCACTACCGACCCCGGAGTAGTCTTCTCCAGAATATATAAATAACTCGGCAAGGGACTATAGGAATCAACAAGATAACCTCTAAAAAATTCCAAAGCATTTCCTTTGCTCTCCAAGCTTGCACGTATGTTTAAGTTCACACCATGATCCGACAACATGTCAGTTTGTATGTCTTTTAGTGTGTCTATTGTATTAGGATCCGTATATTTTGGCATCACCATACTGCCAACTACCATGGCAGTAAGTTTGCGTTGTATATATGTGTTGTCCATCAAAGAGAATATGTGCAAGCTGTTGAATTTTCGAACCTTGAACAATGCTGATTCATTTATGCTGGTGGACTTGAAGTGCCATGTACAATTGTCCCCAACACATACGAGACAGTAGCTACATAATAAAAATAATTCAATAAATGTTATGCAAATTGTAGCTATATAATACAAGGCTATTATGCACAACAACTTGTTTTTAACAATTTATATACAAAAAAAAACTAGAACTTATACACAATATGAATTTGACAAATAAAATATTCCTACCTTCTTGCACTAGATATTTTCACCCTAAATTGAAACTTATTCATGGCGGAATAATACTTCATTGCACTGACACTTATTTGTTTGTCTTGGTAAACTTGGCCTACTTCAATTACATTTGGCGTATGTTCTGTTATGATAATACTTTCATATTCCACAATTACCGGAGATGTTTGCATATCAATCAACTTCATTGTTCCTGATACTTCTCCAATTATGTTATAATTACTTGACAATTATACCATATTAGTATTACGATAATCAGAAAAACCTGCACTCAATTAAAAGTATAGTAATTCAGACCTCTGTATGTTCATGTGTTCAGTATTTGACAGAATACTTGTAGAGACATAACAGTTGAACTACATTTGTTATGTAGTAATATTGTAGATAAATTGTAGAACACTTGAAATTGAAAAAACATCAACACTGGAAAAAAAGAGCAAACCTGCAATTGTGCTCGCATTATACTGCATTCCAAATCGAAATCACGCACTGTTATACACATAAGATACATTCCTAAGTTTTTGTTTTCCTTTTTCGTCTCCATACTCGAACTCCCATATCATTCCGAATTTCTATTGGAGGACAACGTTCGTTGANTATGCACAACAACTTGTTTTGAACAATTTATATACAAAAAAAACTAGAACTTATACATAATATGAATTTGACAAATAAAATATTCCTACCTTCTTGCACTAGATATTTTCACCCTAAATTGAAACTTATTCATGGCGGAATAATACTTCATTGCACTGACACTTATTTGTTTGTCTTGGTAAACTTGGCCTACTTCAATTACATTTGGCGTATGTTCTGTTATGATAATACTTTCATATTCCACAATTACCGGAGATGTTTGCATATCAATCAACTTCATTGTTCCTGATACTTCTCCAATTGTGTTATAATTACTTGACAATTATACCATATTAGTATTACGATAATCAGAAGAACCTGCACTCAATTAAAAGTATAGTAATTCAGACCTCTGTATGTTCATGTGTTCAGTATTTGACANGTGTTATAATTACTTGACAATTATACCATATTAGTATTACGATAATCAGAAGAACCTGCACTCAATTAAAAGTATAGTAATTCAGACCTCTGTATGTTCATGTGTTCAGTATTTG
>AWOL01S0017261.1:2304-18847 GCA_000715115.1 Nicotiana otophora
AATGCTCTTCCCTAGCAATGACAATGTACCAGTTCAACACACGAGTATATAGAACTCGAATCACACTAGATATATTTATAAAGCAAAGCATTAGTTAAAGCAACCAATAATGGGCATGAATTTACTAAAAACCTCTTAGGCAAATTCTATTTTCCAAATCACTTTTAACACAGTTGAGTCGAGGCTCATTTTATATTCTTTATCGCATTCTATCAAATCATTTGCTCTACTAGACACAGTCATAACTTAAATTCTTGGCATGTTGGCCAGACTCTATATCCCCAATTCACTTATTTCATTTCCAACCACCTTTATAGGTTATCAACGATAAGACATTTCCAATCAAGACTTTAGGCACACATATGAGCAATTTTTAGTCTTAAGCGTATCGAGTTTTTCTCACCCAATTGGTATACTAGTTCTCATTTAAAACACGACTCAAAGCCACAACATTTTAATATGCAACCCATACTTTAAAACTTACAGGAACATTATGGAATTCAATTCCAAGAGAGAAAGTTTAGCCAACATACCTCAAAGTCTTCCCTTAATGATACTACAACGATGCACTACACTAATCAACTTCAATATACAATAACAACATCCAATGAGACCAATATTAGTAACAAATCACATAGGTTCGTGGTATTCATAAATTGCATCGCCATGATTACCATTCACCTTCTCTCTTATTTTGTCAAAAGTACGATTCATGCCATAAACTAGAGTTTTATAATCCAATCTTTCAACCATTAAAAATTGTAACAAATGCTTCAAATAATTCTAACTACTCATAATAAATGCGTTTGAAGCATTGGAATTCCCTCTAGTAGATCAATCTTGTAAAATCACTACTTTGGTGATTTTTGTGTTCTTGAGGATTTGATGATGAAATCTTATATTTGGATGTAAGAATGATGTTAGAACTCATGTATATTGAGTAATAATCAACCCAAAACATCATTAAAAACTTACCTTGATCGATAGGACTTGATTTGATCTCAAAAGCGCCCCTTCACTTCAAGAACCCTAACCCACAAATACAGAAAATACCCTCGTTACTCGACCTTGTATTTATAGGCCCAGATTTATGGGTTTCGAATGCAGCCCTGGATGCTTTGAATCCCCACTTCACTCATCTTTGAAGCTCGTATGTGGACCTGGATGCTGTGGCAGCACTTCACTGTCAGCCTCTCTTTCGGACGCAGCCTCGGATGCTTTGCATCCGCAGGCTCCTCCGCCAGCCTTTGGTAATTTGGTCATAATTTCTTGTAGAAAGGTCCAAATGACAAATGGTTTGAAGCGTTAGAAACTAAACTCAAAGACCGTTAATTCGATAGTTCATACATCACCTATCTCTCTCTCTCTCTCTCTTTCTATATATATATATATATATATGCCCGTCCAAAGTTTGGTCTTGTGCGTACTCATTTGGAACTTTAGTCTATCATGCAATTTCCAACTTGACTTGGACTTGGGGCTCTCCCTAGACCGCACATAACTTATAATATGACTCATACACTTATTATCATAGCCAATTGATATCTATCCCATTAATAGTCCTCGTCTTGACATAAAATAATATAATTAACGCACATCAACTTTCTTAATAGCGCCTAAGTACTTCAAAATATTTTGGGGTGTTACAATAGTAACTTATGATGCTCATCTAGATATCATGTCTCTAACACCTTAATTGATTAATTAGCTACTTTTATTGTTGTTTCCATTATATTGCTCGCCTAGAAAACATGCCTATAGGGATGAAGTGTTATAGAATCAGTATCAATTGCCAACTCTTAGAAATCTTGCCTATAGGTTACTATTACTCGCCTGGAAAGTATGCCAATAAAATCAAATGCAGATAATTTTTAAGATTTCAAACAGTTTTATTGCCTCATTGCGCAAAAAATTTAGAGATCATGCCTATAGGATTTATAATACCTATAATCTGCAAATGCATTGTTCCAGAAAAATAGCACTGCCTGTATGCTTGAAAAATCAAAATAACATAGGAGCATGTCTATAGGACTTAAGAACTCTAATGCGTCTTAATTCTAACATTTGTCTACTGCCAATAATATGAACTTGCTCGCGTGCATTTGTTGCTTACGTGTGGAGGCCAACTTGAGCTATTTATTGTCTTTCTGTGTAGTCCTACATGTTTTGAATGTCGCTTAGATTTATCATTTTTGAGAAGCCTAAGTAAACTCTAGAACCATCCAAATAGTAGGTCCAAAGCCTCCTGGGCCATAGGCATGGGGCGGTTAGTGCACGAGCAGGGTACGATTTAGAATTGAATTAGAGAGCTTTTAAGTAAATAACTTTAACATAGCAATTGGGTAGCAGGAGATGATAGCCTGTGCCCACTGAATAATATGAGCAACCCCTATCTTAAGGGAGTTGAGAAGTATTATTTATGTTGCACGGGGTGATCCTTTAGGCTAAAAGAGTTAGGAACCCCCCCACCCCCTTTGTTTATATATTTGATATCTATATTTAGTCGTTTAAACATTGTAGTTGTGTCCTTGTAGTCCTTAAGATTTGTACCAATTGTGTTATAATGAACTTCCTCGACCTTTATATTCTCTTTGTTTATTTGTTCTCCTAGTCTAATTACATAATCCACATAGTTATAAGTTCGGCCAGGACCCACAGTTGTGGACCTCGAAGAGTGCCTAACACATTCTCTTTGAGGTAATTTGAGCCCTTACCCTATCTTTGGTGACGTTGACTAGTCAAACAAAGGTATTTTCATAATAGGTGCCCTAACACACCTTACAATTGTTAGGTGGTGACTCTTCGCTTTTAATACCTATCTTCCATTTAAAAGAGTTGTCACACGTTGAAACCTCACTTTTGCGAAGAACAAAAGGGGGCGCGACAATTGTGTGTCATGGAAAAAGGTTATTGTGGATCTTTGGAAGGGTATTGGCTCACTATGATATGATCAAAATTGGTGTGAGGTTGCTTGTAGCTTGTAGTGTAATGTGAGCAGGATGGCTCTGGAGATGCGAGGCATTATCGCGCCTTAGTTGTGTTTGAGTTTCGTAGCATGCGGCGCTATCCGTCTCCCCGGTATGTGTATTATGCACTTGGCGTGCTTGTGGTTGATATTTGGTTATATAATGTTTGGATCGGGGTGTACGCCGCAACAATGTCATGATGGATTGGGTACCACACTGCAACAATGAAATGTTGAGTACGGTTGCGTATATTTGTTTCTGTGTATTTTGTTTCTCATTCTCTAAGGAGAGTTCATAGCGCCTGTTCGAGCATTTTATTCATTACACGTGCTGGGAAGTTCCATTCCAGAGTTCGTTTTTCCTTATGTATCGCATTCGAGTTTGTAACTTATTGGCACATTGTTAGTGTCATACGAGATATTGGTCATTGTATGAGGTGGCTTATTTCCTTTGTAGCTTATATTGGGTGAGACGAGACTATTTGACCATAAAATAAGTGCAATCAGATTTATATAAGGTATATTAAAGAACAAATGCCGCTATTTAGTTCAAAATGAGGTAATGGTCCTTGTCAGTAGGAGAGACTCCATTTTTTGTTTATTCGGCAAGTGGTTATGAGTTTCTATGCATCTCTTTAGTCGTGGCAGTATTTCGAGTATTAGAGCGGGGCTTATATGTGTTATGGGGTGTATTATGGGCTACAGATTCATGAAAATTTAAATATATTGGGGTCGGAGGATGTTATTATGGGCAACTGACTTATGTAGTACATGGGGTGATTCAAGCACAAGTGCACAATAATGTTTTGGTACAGTGCGTGGTGATTGGTACGGTGTTTGTATGTTAGAGTCAGGTCTTGTAAAGGAATTCAAAAGTGGGAACTTGGTTTCTCTAAAGCTTGTTAACTAAGGTTATAGGGAGAGTTTTCAGTCTGGCTCGAGCTAATGTATCCAATCGGAATGTGGTGGCACGGGTAGGTGCACAAGGTATTATACAGTGATTTTGGACAACTCTAGGGTAGTCCTTAGCACGTTCGAGGACAAACGTATATTTAAGTGGGAGAGCATGTAACGACCCGACCGATCATTATGAGCCTTGACGTGTCACTCAACGGTTTAAGGCCTTGAGTAGCTTCGCTTCAGGTGTTATGACTTGTACGTGTGGTCGGAATTTAATTTCGGGAAGTTTGGAGTTGGTTTGGAAAGTAAATTTTAAATTTGGAAGCTTTAAATTGGAAGAGTTGACCAAACATTGACTTTTGAGTGAACAACCTCGGAATAGGGATTTGAAGGTTCCAACAAGTTCATATGATAATTTTAGACTTGGGTGTATGTTCGGATCGGGTGTCGGATGACCCGAGAGCGTTTCAGCGCCTATTGTGGAAGTTGGCATTTTGGGAAGGATTTCATAAATTTGGGTTGAAGTGTATTTCAATGTTATCGATGTCCATTTGGGATTCCTAGTCCGGGAATAGCTCCGTATGGTGATTCTGGTCTTAGAGGCGTGTCCAAATGTGAATTTGGAGGTATGTAGGTCATTTCGGAGTCATTTGGCGAAAGGTGGAAATTTGAAGGTTTTTGGGAAGTTTGACCAGGAGTGGACTTTTTGATATTGGGGTCGGAGTCCAATTTCGTAAGTAGGAGTAGGTCCGTAATGTCAATTATGACTTGTGTGCAAAATTGGAGGTCAAACGGACTTAATTTGATAGGTGTCGACATCTGATGTGGAAATTAGAAGTTCAATAGTTTATTAGGCTTGAATCGATGCGCAATGCATGGTTTTGATGTTGTTTGATGCGATTTGTGGCCTCGAACAAGTTTGTGTCGTGTTTTGGGACAGGTTGGTGTGATTGGACGGGGTCCCGGGGGCCTCGGGTGTGATTCGGGATGGTACCGGACCAAGTTTGGGTGTTTTGATGCTGCTGGTTACTGGTTCTAGTGTTGTTCTTCACGTTCGCGAGGATCCTCTCGTGTTTGCGAAGAAGGATTTTGCTGCTGGGACTTTGTTCTTCGCGTTCGCGAAGAGGACCTCGCATTCACGAAAAAGGTATTTCTGTTGTCCGCCGTCCGACTTTGAAAGCTTATATCTCACAATCTATAATGAATCTNGAAAGTTGTAGCCGTTGGTGTCTAGTTTGCACAAAGGTAAACCATTTGTTATTTGGAGTTGTGTACAAAGAGTTATGGTGGATACACTACAGGCTTTCCGGGAAGAGTTTGGAAATCTGTGCTGCACAGGGCTGTGGAAGCTTATATCTCGTACTCTACAAAGAATTGGATATGATCAACATATGAAAGTTATAGCCCTTTATGTCTAGTTTTCATAAAGTCAAACCAATTGTGATTTGGAGTTTTGTACAAAACATTATGACCATTATACTAGAGGCTGTCTGAGAAGAGTTTGAAAATGGCTTTTGAGAATGTTGTTCATCGTGAACGCGATGGGAGACTCGCAAACGTGAAGAAGGAAGTCGGGGCAGTGTTATAAGTCCTCTATTTCGGATATTTGAGCCATTATTTCGTATTTTTAGTTGGGAACCTTGTGATTTTGGAGAGGAATTTCACCACAAAACTTGGGGTAAGAATTCTTCAATCATTTATGATTATATTTCATGGATTAATCTTCATTTTCGGCGTTAGATTATGGATGTTTCAAGAAGAAATCGGAAGAAATTTCTATAATTTCACAAAATGAACTTTCGAGTTTTGAATACCGATTCAGAGTCGAATATTAATGAAATTAGTATGGTTGAACTCGTAATTGAATGGGTTGTCGAATTTTGTGAGATTCATTGGGTTACAAGACATGGGGCCCACTACCAACTTTTTGAGTGGAATTTAGAATTTTTATAAATTGTTAAATTTCAAGCATCGGAGTATACATTTTGATTGGTTTGCACATTGTTTGCATAGTTTTGGATCGAGAAGTATTGGTTTGAGGTGTTAGAATGTCGTTGGAGCCGGCTATGGATCTTCGGAGCAAGGTAAGTCTCTTGTCAAACCTTGTAAGAGGGAATTTACATCATAGGTGATTTAAATTTATAATTGTTGCTAATTATGGGGGCAACGTACGCACGAGGTGACGATAGTCCGTACGTAGCTACTAATTATGCTATGTTCGGGTAGTTCAGGACTCAAATAATGAATTACTTGTTAAAATTGCATCCTTTATTTAATTAAAGTACTGAAATTATATTGAAAATTGTAAGAGGAAATAGTAAAACACCGAATTCCATATACTTGAATTTTGTGCAAATTACTTGAATGTTAATAGAAATTGTACATCCTTATATTTTAGCCTGATAATAACTTCTCATTCCGGAGGTTCATAAGAAAACGTCCTACTTTCTTTTGGAGCGGGCCGAATGCCTCGGCAGTATAGATGCATCAATGGATTGTGCCGCACGTCCCTTGGCAGTGTAGACGACACTCTAGATTGGGTCGTACGACCTCGGCAGAAATTGTGCTTAATAATAATAATTGGACGATAGCTTGACATTCTATTGAAACTTGTGAAGATAAATGATTAACTGGAAATTATTGGATATGAAAGAATTATTTATTTCCGCTTGTTAGGGAAATTATTGTTATTCACATAAACCATATCCATTTAAATATTTCTATTTTAATATTATTAACCCATAGTGAGTGTCAAAGTCGACCTCTTGTCACTACTTTTTCGCGATTAGACTTGATACTTACTGAGTACACGTTGATTTACGTACTCATACTACACTTGCTGCACATTTTTGTGCAGGTTCATGTATATTTAGTGATCTTTTGGGCGCAAAGGCGCAGCTATTGCAGGGACATACGGTGAGCTGCATTCCATGTTATTAATCTGCAGCATACAAAGCTCCATCAGTGATATTTACATACTCCTGTCTAATTTGTATTCCAGATAGATGTTGCATTTATCATATATCCTAGTTGATGCTCATGCACTTGTGAGGTTATTTATTTATCGTGGTTCTTGCAGTTACTTTCAATTACTCCGTAAATTCTATTTTACACTGGAAAAATTTTGATTACAAAAATACTAAAACCGGTAATTAAATTGATAAATCACCGTTGGCTTGCCTGGCGGCGCCGTTAGGCGCCATCATGACCCATGGTGGATTTTGGGTCATGACACTTACCATCACCGTGCTGAACCGTGTCCTTAAGGACAAGCAGATGTGGGTCATCATACTGACGCTCCCTAATATGATCGTAAAGAGAAGACCGAGAGACTACATAAGCCAACACTCGACTCGTCTTAGAAATATCCAATCTAACAAACTGGTTGGCTAAGGCTTGTATATCCAACGCCAATGGTCTCTCTGCTGCTGGTAGATATGCTAAGCCCCCCGAACTCTCCGCCCGGCGACTCAAGGCATCGGCCACTACATTGGCCTTTCCAGGATAGTACAAAATTGTGATATCATAATCTTTAAGCAACTCCAACCACCTTTGCTGACACAAGGTAACATCCTTATATTTGAACAGATGCTACAAGCTCCGGTGATCGATGTAGATCTCACAAGGGACACCGTACAAATATTGCCGCCAAATCCTCAAGGCATGAACAATAGCTGCTAACTCAAGGTCATGGATAGGATAGTTCTTTTCATGCACCTTCAGCTGTTTGGACGCGTAGGCAATCACCATACCGTCCTACATCAACACCGTGCCGAGACCAATCCGTGATGTATCACAATATATACTATAAGATCCTGAACCTGTAGGCAATACTAATATTGGGGCTGTAGTTAAAGTTGTCTTGAGCTTCTGAAAGCTCTCCTCACACTCCTCTGTCCACCTGAACGAAGCACCCTTATGGGTTAGCCTGGTCATAGGTGCTGCAATAGATGAGAAACCTCTATAAATCGACGGTAATACAACGCCAATCCAAGAAAACTCCGGATCTCCGTAGCTGAGGACAGTCTGGGCTAACTCTACACTTTTTCAATCTTCTTCGGATCCACCTAGATCCCATCACTTGATACTACATTACCCAAGAATGCCACTGAGTCTAGCCAAAACTCACACTTTGAAAATTTTGCATATAACTTCATTTCTCTCATGGTTTGAAGCGCAATCCTCAAGTGCTGCTCATGATCTTCCCGAGACCGGGAGTACACCAAAATGTTTCAATAAACACAATGACGAATGAGTTAAGATAGGATCGGAACACAATGTGCATCAAGTGCATAAATGTTGCTGGGGCGTTGGTCAGCCAAAATGATATCTCAAGAAACTCGTAGTGACCATACCGAGTCCTAAAAGCAATATTTTGGATATCTGGCTCCCAAATCTTCAACTGATGATAACTGGAGCGTAAGTCAATCTTGGAAAACACTCTGGTACCCTGTAACTGATCAAATAGATCATCAATACGAGGCAATGGATTCTTGTTCTTTACTGTGACTTTGTTCAATTGGCGATAATCAATACACATCCAAGCAACTCCTGTAACTTCTCCTCCAACTAAGACCAGAGCACCCCAAGGTGACACAGTGGGCCGAATAAAGCCCTTATCAAGCAACTCCTGTAACTTCTCCTCCAACTCCTTCAACTCAGGAGGAGCGATATGATATGGAGGAATAGATATGGGCTGAGTGCCCGACAACAAATCAATGCCAAAGTCAATATCTCTGTCGGGCGGCATCCCCGGAAGGTCAGCTGGAAAAACATCCGGAAATTCCCTTACTACTGGAACTGACTCAACCGTAGGGGTATCAATACTGACATCTCTCACATAAGCTAGATACGCACCACACCCCTTCTCAACCATTCGTTGAGCGTTAAGAAATTAAATAACTCTGGTAGGAGTATACTCTAGTGTACCTCTCCACTCTAATAACGACAACTAGTCCATGCCCAAAATAACATCAAAATCTACCAAAAACTATTGATACACACGGTCCATAATAAGATAATCTCCCACTAGTAAGAAATATCCATCTCCAACTTCCGGGCCATGCTAAGACTGATACTGGGGTGGAGTACCTCGATAAACCGATGAACCCTTTCTTGAACTGTAGCAACCAAGGCTGGTGCATGTCGGGCCAAATCACCGAAGCAAAATGCATACTCTGACACAGTCATAGCACCCTGGTGCAACAGCTCAAACTCAGTGTGTCATGCATCTCTGAGACTCTAGGGAACATACTCCCTCAAGAACATGTCCGAGAACTGAGTCCATTTAAGTGCCGATGCCTCAGCTGGACTACCCAATTCACAAGCACGCTACCACTGATAGGCTGCTCCTCTGAGTTGGAATGTAGTAAAGGACACCCCACTCGACTCCGCTATGCCCATAGTATGAAAAATACAATGAAAATCCTCCAGAAAACCCTGGGCATCCTCTAACGCCAATCCACTGATGGTGGGAGGGTGGTACTTCTTGTATCTCTCAAGTCTGAGTTGCTCTGCCTCAGAAATTGCTACCCTAATCTCGGGCTGAGCTACAACTACTAGCTGCATCGATAAAATCTCTGGAACCTGGACGACGTGAACCCGCTGCTCTGGAGTAATAACGACGGGAGTCTGTGCTCCTCCCCCGGCTGGAGATATGGTAGGAGCAAGTGGAAACAATCCAGCCTGTACAATAACCAAGACTCTATACACCAGAGTCTAATAAAAGAAGTACGGAAGGTAAATGACATAATAGAGAAAAGAGGGGGACTTCGAGGTTTGCGGATGCGGCAGATGTACCTTGAAGTCTCCGTACAGCAGCAAGAACTCTCAGCTAGTAGCGGGGCTGATAAGAAGCACCTGGATCTGTACACAAAACATGTGCAGAAGAGTAGCATGAGTACACCACAACGGTACCCAGTAAGTGTCAAGCCTAACCTCTGTAGAGTAGTGACGAGGTCAGGTCTTGGACCTACTGGGATATAATAATAAGATAGATGATATAATAAAATGAAGTACAATGGAGAGGTTAACAGAATGTATTCACAAACCAATAACAACACAACACAATGTGATAACAACAGGGGAACTCCCGAGATACCGTCTCGTAGTCCCAAAAGTAAATACTCAATAGGGGATCTCCCGAGATACCTTCTCGTAGTCCCAAAAGTAAATATGCAGGGAAAACTATCGAGGTACTGCCTCGTAGTCTCAAATGTGCAGGGAGAACTACCGAGGTACTGCCTCGTAGTCTCAAAAGTAAATGTGCAGGGAGAACTCTCGAGGTACCGCCTCGTAGTCTCAAAAGTAAATGTGCAGGAAGAATCCCGAGGTACCGCCTCGTAGTCTCAAAAGTAAACACATAGCTCAAACCGCTAAATACAATAGTTGTAGCAACAATCCTGTAGTTAAGACTGGTAAAATCAAGGAGAAACAACAAATCCACTAGGCATCCTGCACAGAGTTCAAATAAGCAGTTAAAGCACGTAGACATGCGATATTAGACTAAGCAGGATAACTACACATACTGGTATAACATAATTAATATGAGAACAGGTTACTACTAAGTAAAACAAATCGGGTTTTACAACAAATAGCCCGTGTACGCACTCGTCATCTCACGTACACGGCACTCACATATCGTAATAGTACCAAATCCTAAGGGGCTTTCCCCCCACACAAGGTTAGGCAAGACACTTACTGGGATGTTGTTGTTGTGGTCGTGGGTTGGAGTCCCACGGTGGGCGATATTCTTTTTATACTGGGATGTTGTTGTTGTAAGGTTAGGCAAGACACTTACCTTGAATCAAGCTCAATCAATCTGTAAGAATGCATTTTCCTCGATTATCTGACTACGAATGGCCCAAATCTAGCCAAACAAAATTGCATATCATGAATACAACTATAATAGACTTATCTAATTAACGAAATCAATACTTAAACAAAAATTTCAAAAATAGCCCTAAAACGTCGACCCAGGCCCATATCTCGTAATCGGGTAAAAGTCACAAAATATGAACACTCATTCACTCACGAGTTCACAAGTACCAAAATTGTCCAAATCCGATATACAAATTCGAATCAAAACGCAAAACTTAGTTGAAGAACTTCCAACCTTTTTCCCCAAATTTCTCAGCCGAAATCCATAATAGATGATGAAAACAACTATAGATTAGTGGGATATAACCATAAACGAGTTAAGAATCATTACCCCAAAGTTGTCTCTAAAAAATCTTAAATTATCGCCTCAATTCCAGCTATCAAAGTCCTAAAACTGAAAATGGGATAAAACTCTCGAACTTGGTCCTTTTTTGCCCAACGATTTCGCATCTGCGAGCTTCCAGTCACACCAGCGATGCTGCACCAGCGGAAATTCCATCACAGGTGCAGAATTGACTTACGTCCCCCGGATCCACATCTGTGAGAGGAGGGCCGCACCTGCGGATGCGCTCATGCAACCAAGGGGCCGCACCTGCGACCTCAGCGATCCTGCGCACCTTCCTACCGCAGAAGAGAGGCCGCTTCTGCGTAAATCTTTCTGCACCTACAAACCCAGCATGGGCTACCCAAATCCACTTCTGCGTTCCTCCATTCTCACATGCATGTCCGCACATGCGGCCAACCCCATCGCAGGTGCGATGACACAAAAAGTTGAAAAACTTCAGCAGCTATACAAGTCAAAATTTCGATCCGTTAAGCATCCAAAACTCACCCGAGGCCCCCGGGACCTCAACCAAACATACCAACAAGTCCTAAAATACCATACTAACTTATTCGAGCCCTCAAGTCACATCAAACAATGCTAAAAACACGAATCACCCTCCAATTCAAACTTAATGAACTTTGAAATGTCAAACTTCTATAACCAATGCAGAAACCTATCAAATCACGTTCGATTGAACTCATATTTTTCACACAAGTCATATTCAACATTATGGACCTAATCCAACTTCCAAAATTGGAATTCGACCGCGATATCAAAAAGTCCACTTCCGGTCAAACTTTCCAAAAATTCAACTTTCGCCATTTCAAGCCTAATTTGGCTACAGGCCTCCAAAACACAATCTGGAACGCCCCTTAGTCCAAAATCACCAAACGAAGCTAACGGAACCGATGAAACTCCATTTTGAGGTCGTGTTTATACAGTTCCAAGTATCGTCAAATCATAGAACTTAAACTTCCATTTTAGGGACTGTGTCCCAATTCACTCTGAAACCACAAACAAAACCTCCCGGGAAGTCATATAAGCAGAAAAAGATATGCGGGAATCAGCAAATAGGGAATAAGGGCTATTACTCTTAAAACGACCGGCCTGGTCGTTACAAAAGGCCACACTTTTCAACTTTAGGCAACACTTTTCAGGGGTGGCCTAATTTAGCATAACCGTTTTTCTAAGGCCATACTTTTAAGTGTTGCTTTAGAAGCCACACTTCAAAAGTGTAGCCTATATGATACAAAGGTCATGCTTCGTACATACCCTTCTAGCAACACTTTGCATGTCCTACAACAACACTTCTAAAGCGTGCCTTTGATACCTTATATGCCACACTTTGCTTACGTAGCCTTATACAACAACCTTTATAAAGTGTTGTCTTTGTTATAAAATTTAAAATTTAGATATATCTAATAATCACATTTATTACCACACATAATATTATCATATATTTTAAGATCATTGCTAGAGTATGAAAATCTCAAGAACTACATCAACTAACAAATAACAAAAAAAACGAATTCAAACGAGTACACTTGCTATTAACTTCCAAAGTATATAGATATATCATGTGATTCATTAACTATAAAGCAAATTGCTCAAACATGCGTCCTAGCAATGAAATTAATAAATTTTAATGTATGTAACATGAAAATGTTTTAAACACATTAAACAATTGAAACTAGCATCTACTAAATAACCCATTTACTCCCCTTAACTACAAGTTTCTTTTCTGATGCATGGCGGGTTTAACACCCTTCACATCATCTTCGGATTTTGTAACTCATTTTGTAAGCTTGACCTCCTCATTAATCTATGGGGCATGTGAGTTTTTCTTGTTCAGACCAGCATAAACTTCTGAAGGTTTCTGCATCTTAAGTTCCCCATTTGTATTTTCTTTGTTCTCTTCAATAGCTTTGCCTTCCGAGACTGCAATTTTAGACAAACAAAGATGTACTGTTTATTATAGCCTGCTAATAATGTGAAAATATTGTATCTCTATGTCATCTCCAAATAGATAATATCATATGAGTACTATAAGGTTGGACGTGTTCAAATAAATGAAAACATTAAATAAATTAAATACATGGTTACGCGATCCAAAGAATTTCATAGTTGATGTGCATAAAAATTAAATTTAGAAAAGCCAAGCTGAGAGTATCAATTAAGTAATGTAGTTGGATCAAACTGCCATGTAAAGTGTTGCCAAAAGAATTTGTGGCCTCAGTTTGCAGCTGTAGCCTTTGATAAAGTAGGGGAGTCCTACTCTTGATACAGTTCTAAATGAAGTAAGAAATCTCCTGATTGGCTAATTAATCGGCCTATCATTGATACATGCCGATATCTCCACCGTGATCTACACTCGATCACACATATTTCACCTTTCTGTTATTTGACTCCGCAAGTCTCCTTCTTTCTCGCCTGATCTCGACTTTGTTCGGTCCCGGGGTCTCGAGCTTGGCGATATAATTTCACACTTTGGTTCGATATTACATGAGGTCGGACCTTAATCTATCATATGACAGTCTCGATTTGTCACGTAAGGGGAGAGCCAGGTTTTGGCCGTATACAGATAGTCCCCTCATTTCTCAGAGAGAAAATGATGAGAAACGACAAGAATTTCTGAATCCCGTCTCGATGGGCCATGACGCAAGCGACGAACACGACTATAACGTAAGCGATAAAATGGATATCAAAACGTCCCCTCAATCTAGTTATCAAGGCATTAAATTCCTGCCAGTCGTAGGTCGGCCACTACCATTTCTGAACTATCACCATCAAGTTATAAGTATCTAATTTTTCTTCATTCATATTTATAAGGAACTTATTTTTATTGAACCAAGAAAACAAACTTTAGAAGAAATTTTTGAAGTAATAAAAACTTTAGTACAAAAATCGGAAGATTATAAAAGTAGAAGATTTTACATTTTTCTTAATCTAAAAGTAGTAAATATTTTCCTTAGAAGGTGCACGACCCTTTTTTAAAATGAATAATTCTGATAAAGATAAAATTTTAAACAATATTAATCAATCTCTGGTAGTAACTAATATTGCCAAAATAGAAAATGATTTACAAAATTAGAGTATTCCGAGAGAATCCTATAGTACAATCTACCATACTAGTAAGTTTGATTTTTTCAAAAATTATAACATCAAAACTCGCGAATCAACTATTGCCATCAATAACTCAATAGAAACAATCAAGTTATTAGCTGCACAAGATATTCAACAATACAGAAAGAAATTCAATTTCCTTCACATCGGATTAGTACAATTGGCGGTCAAACCTTTATATAGATTAGGTTTAGACACCCCCCACTGTCTCTTACTAAGAGATGACAGACTTCTTAACTTTGATGATTCATTATTAGGATTTCTGCAAAGTAACCTAGCCCAAGTTCCGGTCTACTTTAATTGTTATCCAAACTTTTCAGTTCCCATAAATGACCAGAATGTTTTATATACATTAACTCTTAATATAAAAACTAAAGACATGAATAGCAAAGTTAATACAAGAGAAATAGTTGTAATATATAGAGTATATTATAGACTAATGAGAACAACTTTGGCCCCAAAAGCTAAAATCGAAAGTAATAAAAGAGTTACTATGCTCATGGAAGCAAACCAAGAACATAGTAATACCTTCGTCCCTAGAATGATTCAGTGGGATGAAATTCTTTCAAAAGATGAATGGAGTTTTGAAGCCATCACCCAACCAAAATATGAACCCGAGAGTTCATACATCGAACATGTCATTCAATATCCTTCTGGAGCCATAGACTTAAAGTTCTTAAATCCAGGTTCAGCTAGTGAAACCTCATCTAGCAGAAGAATATTTTTTACTCTACCTGCTTCTTCTAAGGATAGCAAGAGTGATGATGAATTAATTGAAGAAATAGACATAAAGCTTAAGGGAGTAGACTTTAATAAAACTGTTCCCAAAGTTATTTATCAAAATCGACCCTTTGTAGCTACTCCAAAAAGTCCAGCTACAGAAACAATCGATCAATTAACAGTAATCCGAGCCGATGACTTTGAAATAGATTGGAAACATATAGATGCTCAGTGCTTGCATCCCAACAACATCATTAACAGAAAATGGTACATAGATACCTACTGTATAAAATAAAGCTTATCTTTTAAAGATAAATGGATAAAAGACTTAAAAATAATCAAGTGTAATATTGAATTCTTTAAATGGTTTGAAATAACAGGACAGATTCCAAATCAAAAAGAATCTCTACAAATGATAGTTAATAAATGGTATGCCAAAAACGAAGGTATAATAGAAGCCATTAATCCACCCTTAGAAGAAATTCTAATACCAGTTCAAAGTGAAGTAATCACAGCTTTACATTTTTGTGAAGTAATAAATGGTATACCAAAAACAAAGGTAATAAATGGTATACCAAAAACAAAGGTATAATATCTTTAAATTTTTGTAAATCTGTAGCCCATAATACACCTCCATAACACATATAAGCCCTGCTCCAATACTCAAAATATTGCCACGACTAAAGAGATGCGTAGAAACTCACAACCACTTGCCGAATCAACTCGTATGACACCAACAATGCGCCAACAAGCTACAAACTCGAATGCGATACATAAGGAAAAACAAACTCTGGAATGGAACTTCCCAGCACGTGTAATGAATAAAATGCTCAAACAAACGCTATGAACTCTTCTCAGAGAATGAGAAACAAAATACAAAGAAACAAATATACGCAACCGTACTCAACATTTCATTGTTTCAGTGTGCTACCTGATCCATCATGACATTGTTGCGGCGTGCAACCCGATCCAAACATTAGATAACCGAATATCAACCACAAGCACACCAAGTGCATAATACAAATACCGGGGAGACGGATAGCGTCGCATGCTACAAAACGCAAACACAACTAAAGCGCGATAATGTCTCACATCTCGAGAGCCATCCTGCTCACATTACATTACAAGCTACAAGCAACCTCACACCAATTCTGGTCATATCATACTGAGCCAATATCCTTCCAAAGATCCACAATAACCTTTTTCCATGACACACAATTGTTGTGCCCCCTTTTGCTTCTTCGTGAAAGTGGGGTTTTGACGTGTGATATCTCTTTTAAATAGAAGATAGTTATTAAAAGAGAAGAGTCACCACCTAACAATTTTAAGGTGCATTAGGGCACCTATTGTGCAAATAACTCTGTTTGACTAGTCAACGTCACCAAAGATAGGGTAAGGGCTCAAATTACCTCAAAGAGAAGGTGTTAGGCACTCTTCGAGGTCCATAACTGTGGGTCCCGTCCGAACTTAGAACTATATGGATTATGTAATTAGACTAGATGATCAAATAAATAAAGAGAATATAATGGTCAGAGAAGTTCATTATAACAAAATTGGTACAAATCTTAAGGACTACAAGGACATAACTACAATGTTTAAACGACTAAATGTAGATATCAAAAATAGAAAAA
>AWOL01S0017262.1:17408-27731 GCA_000715115.1 Nicotiana otophora
ATATTTTGAGTGTCTCGTGATTCTTTGAGTAACCTTATTTATGTGTCTATGCCTTCTTGGATTGCTATTGTGGTCGACCGTACATATCACTCTTGTCTGGTCACTATTGGGCTATAAGAATATGGTTGACCTTTTGTTACTCAATATGGTAGATTTTGATGTGATTTTGGGTATGTATTGATTGTAACCAAATCACACTATTCTTTATTGTCTCGCTTATACCGTGACGTTAGCTATGCTGGGGTTTCCGAGGATGGAGTGGAGAGGTGCATTGGGTCATGTACCTAGTAGTGTAGTATCTTTTTCTAAAGGCACAACAGATTGTTGAAAAGGGGTGCTTGGACTACTTAGCCTTTGTGAGGGATGTTAGTGCGGATACTCCTCAATGAGTGACGTGTCTCTAACTACTTTCTTCAACATAGACACATGAAACGCTGGGTGCACTAATGACATCTTGGGTGGTAGCTCAAGCGTGTACGCCACCTCACCGATCCTCTGAATGATTCGGTATGGTCTGACATACCTCGAACACAATTTCCCTTTCTTACCAAATTACATAAAACCCTTCATACGGGAAACGTTCAAGAATACCCAATCATCATATTTGAACTCCAAATCCCTATGACGAATATCCGAATAAGACTTCTGATGACTCTGCGCAGTCTTCAACCGCTCCTTAATAATTTTAACGTTTTCCATAGCCTGATGCATGAGGTCTGGCCCTATCAACTCTGCTTCCCCAATTTTGAACCACCCAAAGGGTGATCTACATCTTCTTCCATATAAAGCCTCAAACGGTGCCATATGAATGCTAGCATGATAACTATTGTTGTAGGAAAATTCTATTAGTGGTAAATGGTCATCCCAACTACCCTTGAAGTCTAGAACACAAGTGTGCAACATATCCTCAAGCGTCTAAATAGTCCGCTATGCCTGCCCGTCAGTCTGTGGGTGAAAGGATGTACTAAGATTCACCTGAGTACCTAAACCTTGCTAAATTTTCTTCAAACAATTGGCAGTGAATTGTGCCCCCCGATCAGAAATGATGGAAACTGGAGTGCCATGCAACTTGACTATTTCTTTGATATACAACTGAGCATATTGTTCTGCTGTATATGTAGTCTTAACCTGCAAGAAGTGTGTTGATTTCGTGAGTCGATCCACAATCACCCAAATCGAGTCAAACTTACGAGGAGTATGAGGTAATCCTACCACAAAGTCCATATTAATCATTTCCCAGTTCCACATTGGAATTTCTATGTTCTGTGCCAACCCACCAGGCCTTTGGTGTTCGGCCTTCACTTGCTGACAATTCGGACATTTTGCAACAATGTCTGCCACATTCCTCTTCATGTCATTCCACCAATAGACTTCCTTGAGATCATGATATATTTTTGTAGAACCCGGGTGCACAGAATACCTAGAAGTGTGAGCTTCAGTCAAAATATTTTCCCGGAGACCATCCACGTTTGGGACACGTAGTCGTCCTTGGTACCTTAGTGTACCATCATCCATGCCAAGAGAAAAGGCCATGGTCTTATTTTTATGAATCCCCTCTTTCAATTGTGCCAACAATGAATCGTTGTATTGCTTCTCCTTGACTTCACTAGAGTCCGTAAGGCGAACTCCAAAAATAGCCAATTGATTAACTTCCTTGGCCAATGGCCTTTGATATGCCTCCAATTGTGCTAAACTACCCATAGATTTCTGGCTCAGAGCAGCTGCCACAACATTAGCCTTCCCCGGATGGTATACAATATCAATGTTGTAATCCTTGAGTAATTCAAGCCATCTTCTATGGCTCAGGTTCAATTCCTTCTATTTGATAATATATTGAAGGCTCTTATTGTCCATGAATATATCCACATGGACCCCATATAAATAATGACGCCAAAGTTTCAATGCAAATACCACCGCCGCAAGTTCTAAATCATGTGTTGGATAGTTCTTTTCATGATTCTTTAGTTGCCTAGAAGAATAAGCTATCACCTTCCTATGTTGCATTAATACACACCCAAGCCTGATCCTTGAAGCATCACAATATACAACAAATCCATCTATACCCTCTGGAAGGGTCAACACCGGTGCCGTAGTCAATCTTGCTTTCAACTCTTGGAAACTTTTTTCACAAGCATCTGACCATTAGAACTTAATTGCCTTATGCGTCAATTTAGTCAATGGAGAAGCAAGAGTAGAAAAGCCTCCACAAACATTCTGTAATATCCAGCTAATCCTAAGAAACTGCGAATTTCTGTTGGAGTTGTAGGCGTCGGCTAATTCTTCACAGCTGCAATTTTCTGAGGATCAACCTTAATTCCCTCACTAGATACGACATGACCCATGAATGTGACCGATTCAAGCCAAAATTCACATTTTGAAAAATTTGCATATAACTGGTGTTGGTATAGAGTTTGCAAAACAACCTTGAGATGATCGGCATGGTCCTCTCGACTTCGAATATACATGAATATCGTCAATAAACACTATCACAAAAGAGTCGAGGAATGGTTTGAAAACTCGATTCATAAGATTCATGAAGGCTGCAGGGGCATTTGTTAGCCCAAAAGACATCACCAGAAATTCAATATGCCCATACCAAGTTGTAAAAGCTATTTTCGGAATATCCTGCTCCCTAATCTTCAATTGGTGATACCCGGATCTTAAATCAATTTTGGAGAAGTACCTGGCACATTACAATTGATCAAACAAGTCATCTATCATTGGTAATGGGTATTTATTTTTTATTGTGACCTTGTTGAGCTGCCGATAGTCGATACACATTCTCAGTGACCTGTCCTCCTTCCTTACAAAGAGAACCGGTGCGCCCCAAGGGGACACAGTCGGCCAGATAAAACCCTTTTCTAACAAGTCTCTCAATTGTTCCTTTAGTCCTTCAATTCTTCCGGTGCCATTCTGTTGGGCGGAATAGATATAGGATGCGTGTTTGGTATCACATAAATTCGAAAATCAATCTCCCTGTCTGGTGGGATCCCAGGGAGTTCATTCGGAAAGACTCCCGAAAATGCATTCANCCGAAAATCCATCTCCCTGTCTGGTGGGATCCCAGTGAGTTCATTCGGAAAGACTCCTGGAAATGCATTCACAACAGGCATGGACTCAAGTGTAGGTGCCTCAGCATCGGTGTTCGTAACTCAGACCAAATAGTAAAATACACCCCTTGTTGATCATTTTCGTGACCTTAAGGTAAGAAATAAATCTACCTTTTTGGCACTACATCATCGCCCTTCCACTCACTAACTAGCTTATTTGAAAATTCGAACCTAACAGTTCTGGGTTGGCAATCAAGCTTGGCAAAACAAGAATAAAGCCAATCCATCCCCATTGTCACATCATATCTACCATTCCCAATTCAATAAGATGGGCCACGGTGTCCTGACCATGCATCGTGACAACACAATCCATATAAATAGACTCACCAACCGGAGTAGATACAGAGAACAGCTCATGAAGTTATTTTGGTTCTATCCCAAATTCCATAGAAACATAAGGTATGACACATGACAAAGTGGAACCGGGATCAATAATAGCATACACATCATGAGATTGGACAGTCAATATACTTGTGACAACATCTGGAGAAGCCTCTAAATTTTGGCAACCCCTCATAGCATAGAAACAACTGGATCCTCCCGAACTCTGTGCTCCACCCCTAGCTGCAGCACACCTTACGGGTGTTGGAGTGCCTCGAGCTGGATAAGGTGCTGCGGATGTAGTAGCTATAGAATTGGCTGGCTGTGCTGGGCCCCTACCCATACCCTGGCAGGACGAATGACAATCCTTCTGAATATGACCCCTCAATCCACATCCGTAGCATATCGGTAAGTCCATGTAGCATATTCCTAGGTTTATCTTTCCACACCTAGGGCATGGGGGCCTCCTCTGCTGCTGGAATCTACCACCATGACGACCCTGCTGATAGGAGCCCCTGTTGCCCTGACTGGGCCTGAAACGGCTCCACTACTGCTGCTGATTGGGCCCTGATGGCGGTGCACTAGCTGAAGACTAAGCAAAGGACTGGGATTCCCCTGACAACCCTCCCCTGAATGTTGACTTGCCACCACCAGAAGAACTACCAACGTTTCCCGCAGACCAGGCCTTATTGCTACCCTCTCGATCCATTCTGTTCCTCAATTTGCTAGTCGTTGTTGCTTGAGCGAATGCCACCATTTTTCAATAGTTCATATCAGAATTCAAGGTTGTTGTAGCATCCTCATTAATTACCAAAAGACTAAGGCCCTGTACAAAACGGCACACTCTATCTTCCATAGTGGGTAACATGTAAATAGCATACTTAGAGAGGTACGCGAATCTCATATGGTAATCCCACACACTCAGGCTACCTTGCCTCAGGTTCTCAAACTCAGCAGCATGGGCTGCCTCAGTGTTGGCAGGCAAGAAATGATCAATGCAGGCATCAACCAACTCACCCCACCTTGCTAGAGGGCTCCCTTCTTCACAGGACTCCTCCCATAATTCAAACCAAGAATAGGCCACCTCTTTCAGGCGGTAGGAGGCCAATTCTACTACCTCTGATTCAGTAGCATGCATAATGCTGAGACTCTTATGCTTCTCATCAATGAAGTCTCGGGGATCCTCCTATGGGTTAGTACCCGTGAACACTAGAGGATCCAGCTGGAGAAACCTGTTCACCTTGGAACTAGTAGAATCCCCTGAGTGACTGGATGAACAATGTGCAACATTTGATCTTTGGGCCTGGGATGCCACTATCTGAGCCAACATCTGTATGGCTCCCCTAAGATCAACATCAGAAACACCAGAATCATAAGCTGGAACTAGAGTTGGAACTAATATATCAGTTGGAGGGACCATTGCACCCTAAGTAGGTGTAGGGATGGATGTTGTCTGATCAATTGTAGTAGAATCAGGCAGTGTAGTAACATGAGGAATATTTTCACTCCTTGGGTGCTCACCCGCATCATCAATTATAGGATCAACTGTCACTTCTGGGGTGACATTGGCTATTTGGACAGTTCTTGCCTTCTTCTTAGGTGCCATGTCTTGAAAGTTAAAGAAAAACACGAGTTAAAGGAGGAACAATCTTACCATCAGCTTTATCGCACGATCGAGAACATGAAAGAAGGGTATTATCCCTAAATGCCCATGTAGCATCCTAATTATAGATGTAGTCAACAACACACCGATAATAAGGACTCTAGTAGACATGGCTCCGAGACATCCTAGGGCACTTTAAAAACTTAGGCTCTGATACCAAGTTTGTCACGCCCCATAAGCGAGGAGCGCGACCGGTGCTCAACCGAGTGAATCCGTCCGAGCAAGCCTGTTAGATTTTCTTCTACCCAAACTCATTCATGAATAAAGAAAATATATATATTCATTATTTAGACAAANAAGTTCTTGCCTTCTTCTTAGGTGCCATGTATTTAAAGTTAAAGAAAAACAAGAGTTAAAGGAGGAACAATCTTACCATCAGCTTTATCGCACGATCGAGAACATGAAAGAAGGGTATTATTCCTAAATTCCCATGTAGCATCCTAATTATAGATGTGGTCAACAACACACCGATAATAAGGACTCTACTAGACATGGCTCCGAGACATCCTAGGGAACTTTAAAAACTTAGGCTCTGATTCCAAGTTTGTCACGCCCCATAAGCGAGGAGCGCGACCGGCGGTCAACCGAGTGAATCCGTCCGAGCAACCCTGTTAGATTTCCTTCTACCCAAACTCATTCATGAATAAAGAGAATATATATATTCATTATTTAGACAAAAAGGTGCTCATGTCTACAATACAAATTCATTACCAATCGTTTCACCATTTAAAGTCTCAAATGAAACAAGTAATATACAACCCACACTATGTCTACAGAGCCTCTATAGATAGAGAAGAGTAAAATGATAATGTCGGCAATAAGGCCCCGACTATACCTCAAACAGAATACTCAAAGAACAAAAGATACATGACCCCAAGATGAAGTGGGGCTCACTAAGTCAGCTCGGAAGAAGGTATACTGCTATCACTGATCAATATCTCCTGCTATGGAACCACCTGCATCCATTAACGATGCAGGCCCCCGACAAAAGGGACGTTAGTACCGTCGAATAGCACAAGTATGTATAACTAAACTCCCTCTCAATAGAATGAATAATATTACAAGGAGGACTAATCATAACATCAATGAAAGTCTNAGTGGGGCTCACTAAGTCAGCTCGGAAGAAGGTATACTGCTATCACTGATCAATATCTCCTGCTATGGAACCACCTGCATCCATTAACGATGCAGGCCCCCGGCAAAAGGGACGTTAGTACCGTCGAATAGCACAAGTATGTATAACTAAACTCCCTCTCAATAGAATGAATAATATTACAAGGAGGACTAATCATAACATCAATCAAAGTCTCGAACAATACCAAAAGATCAAGTTTCACGTAAATTCCCATATTTTCAGATTGGTGATTCTTAGCACCGATATAACATTGTTCACAATACCAATATTCACAATACCAATACCACTGTACTCTTAGCACGGTGTCCGATCACGAACCTATCGGCTAGGCTATCCCTTTAGATACATCAACCACAATCACTCTCAATATCAATACCCCTGTACCTTTAACACGGAGTCCGATCACGACCCGATCGACTAGACTATCTCACTAGAGACTTCAACCACAATCACAATTTCAATTACCATTTCCAGCACAATCACCACCATGTGTGCGACATGGTGTCCGATCACGACTCGATCGGCTAGGCTATCTTATTCGAGACATCAACCTTTTTATATCAATCATCGCATTTAATACTTCTTTCATATCGTTTCATCTCATTGGCACTAGGGGCCACAATTAAAGAATCATTCTTTGCACGTTGGCCGTATTTAGTATTGCATGCTCACCTTTTCAATTTCAAACATCATCATCATCATCAACAACAAATATAATTCAACTCAAGGTTCGTAGTACACATGTGAGCAATTAAGAGTCTTAGGCACATAGAGATACTTCACAAAATTTGGCATAATAGCATTCGTTTGCACTTGACTTGAAGTCGAAACATTATTAATGCACATCCCATATTTTGAACACACCCTCAATTGATAATATAACATGACTAAAGCATTTGGGATACTTACTAAAAATATATATTTCGACACAAACTTACTCGGAATAGCCAATTTATAATGAACCACTCGGGTCTTACATAAATTACATGAATATCATGGGATTTAATTCTAAGAGAAGAATTTAGCCAACATACCTCAATAGAGCTTCCTTAAACTCTAAAATGATCCGGAATTCTTAGCAACTTCAATCTATTTTAGAAATATAACAAGGTGAACCAAAAATAGGAAGATGATCATGGTTCTAGCTCATTTGAGCATTTTATCAAACATTAGGTGTGCATTAAGGTTTCAGGGTTGTTTTATGGAGGATTCCGTCATTCCACAACCCATTATTTACCATTCTTAGCTCAACAATCTTCTTACACCCTTTGATAACACATGCATCTAAGATGAACAACTCCCATGCCCAAAAATTATCTTACTAATTACCAGATTCTAGACAAAATTTCGAAATTGATGGTTAGGGTGTAGAAACTTAACATTAGGATGGAGACCTTGTGAGTTTTCCTTCTTAATCTTCCAAGATTTGAGCAAGAAATGAAGAACAATTATTGAGGAACACCTTCTCACTCTAGGGCACTCTCTCTCACTCTAAAATGTCAGATTTTTTGTCAACCATTGAAGCTATTTAATGAAGTAGGGTCGGGTTGTAAAAGCCCAAAAATGTTGCCTCGGAACAGGATATGCAGTCGCATATGCGATAGCATAATAAATGTGTGGTCCACATAACAGGTCGCATAATTGGCCTACGGAAATGGGCATGTCTAACTCGGTCTGTGATCATTATGCGGCCCGCAAACCTGTTATGTGGTCGCATAATGCACCGCAAAACGAGTCTGTGATCGCATAATGCACCGCAAACCTGACCTCCAAAATGGCCTATTCTTGCCTCACTCAACCTTACTTAGCGACCGTTATGTGGTCTGTAGAGTGATTCTGCGACCACATAGTGGGCAGCAGAAATGTCCTTTTTTGCCAAAAATTGTCCTTTACTCTCTAGTGCATTGTTCAACCCAATAAGTTCGAGCAATTTGGCACCACGAAACATTATATTCTTTTTGCAATTTTTTTACGTGGCCTTACACCGGGGGGTGGAGAGATAGATAAGGATGTCACGCATCGTATGGGGGTGGGGTGGATGAAATAAATGTTATCGTCTGCAGTACTGTGTGACAAGAATATGCCACCAAAACTTAAGGGCAAGTTCTATAGAGAGGTGGCTAGACTAGCCATATATTATTGGGTAGAGTGTTGGCTAGTCAATACTTCCCATATCCAAAAGTTGAAAGTAGAAGAGATGAGGATGTTCAGGTGGATGTGTGGGCACACTAGGTTGGATAAGATTAGGATTGAAGATATTCAGGAGAAGTTGGGCATGGCTCCCATAGATGACAAGATACGGGAAGCGAG
The DNA here is from genome assembly GCA_000715115.1 of Nicotiana otophora. NCBI lineage: Eukaryota > Viridiplantae > Streptophyta > Magnoliopsida > Solanales > Solanaceae > Nicotiana > Nicotiana otophora. The sequence continues at coordinate 25,948 of AWOL01S0017262.1, forward strand.
GGTTAGATGGTTCGGGCACGTGCAGATGAGAAGCCAAGATGATCCGGTTAGGAGGTTTGAGCGGTTGGCTATGGCAGTTATGAGAAGAGGTAGAGGGAGGCCTAAGAATTATTGGGGTGAGGTGATCAGGCAGGACACGACTCAACTTCAGATTTTGGAGGACATGGCTCTTTATAGGAAGGTGTGGAGATCGAGCATTAGGGTTGAAGGTTAGGGAGGAGTCGAGCATTTTTCTCCTTCGTTCCTAAGGGGGGATTAGTCTCTTAGGGTATTGTCTTCGACTATTAGTGGTGTATGTTAACTCCGCACTATTGTTTCATTTTTTCACTATATTGTGGCATTATTACTGGTTATTGTTATTACTTTTCCATCTGTACTCTCTTTTCTATGATGTTTATATTATTGTTCTGATTTTTGTTGCTGTCACAGACTCTGTTGTCTATTTTCATCTTCTTGAGTTGAGGGTCTCCCAGAAATAGCCTCACTACTCCTTTGGGGTAGGGATAAGGTCTAAGTACATTCTTGTTACATCACGTACTTTTCTACATTGGATTTGTCATACGATAATTGACATAAGTTTAATGACAAGACTATTTTTGAGGTTATAAGTTCTTATGATATTTATATCAAGTGATAAGTAAGTGTTGTGAAGGTCATAGGTAAACAAATCGAAGAAAGCGAGTTTCGTTGATGTTTGATATTTTGGGATAAAATGCGGTCCAAGCTATAATACTCCGTATTTATGGACTAGTGCCATATAAGGTACCATACAATCATGATAGTAAGGTATATGAGATATATTAGTATTTAAGTGAATCGAGACCTGGAAATTATTGTGTGAATAATTGGTTAAATGTTGGTATAAAGTCATGGAATATGGAATTAGTTATAAGTGGATAAGTGTCATTTGTATGAATCCACGTGGAATCATGAGGATAAGGGGGACTCATGACTAATCAACTTTATAAGAATTAATGTGGCATCAAGTAGGGAATTCAATATTGACTAGGCAAGTATTGGAGCTAGGTGGTAAGATTAGGGAGTTTTGGTGGCTTAGTCATCAAATTATTGGGGTGGATAAGTAATTAAAATGTTTGTATAGTCTTGACTAGATAAGCCTACCAACGTGGAAGCCAAGGAAAGCCCAATAAATGACTCTTAAGTCATGGAGCAAGATGGCACATTTAGGAAATTGGTGGATAAGTTACGTGGGAACATCACCCCCACGTGGGAACAAGTGAAAATGACTCAAACATCCAAATGGTGACTCTTTGGTTTATGGGATTAGGTGTCATTTTAGGGGAAATTGTGGGCTGCCACATGGCATGAAGTTGTCCAAGGGTGGCACCAATGTGCACATGAGTCATAGCACTTTGTGTGCCTTGTTTACACGTGACAATGCAATCCTTTAAGCCATCATATTATACTTCTTTTGCAATTAAGATGTATAATGAAGGTTGAAATCTTTCCTTCTATTATTAGGGAGTCTCTTACTTTAGAGACATGGCAAAAACATACATCCATGATACTCCATATGTCCAGCAACATGAAATATGCCATGATCATAAGAAGTGCTTAGTTCTTGTTGAAAGATTTATATGAGCAAAAATTGTTCTTGGAAAGGTCAAGTGAAAGTAGTTGATAATTTCATCAAGTAAGATATGTTAAGGCTATCCCTTCTTTCCTTTTGTCATGATCCATATGATACAAACGAAATGAGAAAACACAAAACTTTCATAAATGACTCTATTCATAGAAGTACTAGGTGTGCCTATGTTCTTGAT
>AWOL01S0017264.1:637-32554 GCA_000715115.1 Nicotiana otophora
TCAATTACTCGACCACAACTTTTCCTTTTAAATTTGTCTCCAAAAGCTTCAAATCTATTCACAAACAATTTGATATACTCAATACGAATCATAGAAATTAATTCCATATGAATTTACAAATTTTCCGGATAAAAATCCAAAATTTATTTAAATATTCGACAGTGGGACCCACATCTCAAATCTGGGAAAATTTTACGAAATTCGAACACCCGTTCCGTGACGAGTCCAACCATATAAAATTTATCAAATTCCGATGTCAAATGAACCTTCAAATCTAAATTTTTTGTTTTTGGAAAGTTTTACAAAAATTCCAATTTCTTCCATCTAAATCCGAAATAAAGGATGAATATAGACATAAATTCATGAAATATAATCACTTTTGGTTATAGAACACTTACCCAATTCAAAGTCGTGAAAAACTCCTTCAAATCGCCCAAAAACCGAGGTTTTAATACCCTAATGAAATGAAGAAAAATGGCTATTTTTTATTCTTATGTTTCTGCAAATTTTCTGTTTCTGCGACTAAATTGGTGCATCCGCGACGTTGCTTTTGCGACTGAACTCGCCGCTTCTGCGAAGAAGGCTGGCCAGGCAAATCCTCGCATCTGCGGAAGAAAAATGTGCACATGCGCCGCCTTCCGCTTCTGCGATCTAATAGTCCGCTTTTGCGGACGTGCGGGTGCGTGCAAGTTTCCGCACCTGCGAAATTTTGCCCAGCTTGCCCAGGCCGCTTCTGCGAGGAATTTATCGCTTCTGCGGAGCCCCTTCTGCGGCTTCGCAGAAGCGAAGGCACCAGAAGGAGCAAACGTTTAGATTTTGCTTAAGTTCAATTCTTGTTCCGATTTCGATTGGAATCACACTTGGGGTACTCGGGACCCCCATCCGAATATACGAAACAAGTCCAGAAATATAATACGGACTTACTCGAGATTTCAATTCACGTCAAACAACATCAAAATTATAATTCACACCTCGATTCGAACTTTTAAGTTTTAAACTTTTCAATTTGCAAACCTCATACCAAAACATATTAAATGAATCCGGAATGACTTCAAATTTGGCACACAAGTCATAAATGACATAATAGAGCTATTCAAATTTCCAGAATCAGATTCTGGCAACGATATCAAAAAGTCAACCCTGTGCTCAAACTTGAAAATATTTAGCCTTTAAATTACTAGTTCCGTTAAATGGTCATAACTTGACCTAGGGACCTCCAAATTAAATTTCGGGCATACGCCCAAGTCCCGAATCACGATACGGAGCTAAAGGAACTGTCAAAATACTGATCCGGATCCGTTTGCTCAAAATGTTGATCAAAGTCAGCTCAGTTGAGTTTTAAGGCTCTATTTCACATTTTAATCCATTTTTCACATGAAAGCTTTCCGGTAAATTATACGGACTGCGCACGCAAGTCGAGGAATGATAAATAGTACTTTTCGAGGTCTTAGAACACAAAATTACTTATTAGATTTAAAGATGACATTTTGGGTCATCACACTTTTCAAACAACATAAGTAACCATCACAAATATATCAAAGCAGAGCAATGATACTAAGTTTATCAGGAAAGCAAAATTAATAATATTGTATGAAACACTTATGGTAAAGTGTCAAACGATCGAAATAATTGCCCAAAGTTCTTATTGATGAACCGTTTGGTAGAAAATTAATGGTTTGGGAGGTGATTTCTGTCAAGTACTACCACTAGTTCTAAAATCGACAAAAGCAGAGACTGTAAAAGCTAGCTTGCCAAAGTTATGCTTCTGGCCTCAAATGAAAAGATTCAACTGACAAGAAATATAAAGTAAGAATAGATCTAGTATTCAGTGTCTTCTTACTTCGTGTCGGAAACGAAGAATAGCATCCAATAAAAGATGATTTGGTTTTTCCTGAACACTTCGTTATCAATCTCAATGGTAATAGTAGTACATTTAATAAGAGAAATATCTCTATCATTAGATTAAAATATAATTTGTGCAAATCGCAGGATAGAATTAAAAAGACATCTTAATTAGCTAGCAGAAATGCATATGTTGATCAACTAAATAAAAGGTTAATTGCAAAATTTTATAATAAAAATAAAAATATTTTTCAGTTTTTGACTCAGTAGAAAATGATACCAATAATTACTACCAAGAAGAATATTTAAATACTTTAATACCAAATGGCCTTCTACCATATATGTTTGTTGTCAATTTTATTATTTCTTACGTATGTTAGTGTCACTGTATATATAATAGGCTAAGTTAAAATTGATCTTTCATTGTATATAAGTTAATTTTGAAAAAATATATGTCTGTCATGCTACTGAAAAACTTAGATATGTCGAATAACTTATGTAATAGCACACAGATGGTATATAGATGTTTTGACAATAACGTCATACATGCAAAAATTATGATATTGGTCAATGTGCTTCTAAGTATATTCTTATCCCTGAATTCAACTTTCGTCTTCCGAAACTAAGGAATATCCTTTTAAATTTGTGTGAAAATAATTTTTAGTATGTTTATATTTTGCAAATATAACAAATAAAGCACAAGGACAAATATTCTAAATATTGGACTATATTTACCGCAATATATTTTCTCGCACAAACAACTGTATGTTGCACTTTCAAGAGAGATATCAAGATCGACAACAAGAGATTTGGTTAAGGCAGAGCAACCAAAGCATTAGGAGGAAACATACACAAAAAAATATTGTCCAGAAAAAAGGGTTTGTTAAGATACCATCACATAAATACTTTTAAACTATAATACATAATTATCTAACTAACATGAAAAAATTGATCATTTGTGTAAGTTTTGATGATGCCCTTTTATTTTAAATTCATGTATTATGCTAATGTAATAATATTTTTCGGTATTTAGATGATTGTTGTATTATTATACATAAAATTTCTCTCATTAATTAAATTTTGTTGTTCTTCATATAAATAAATATTTAAATCATCACGTGTCATTAGTATATATACTAGTACATATATAAACTCAGTTACATTCGAAGCTTGGGGTGGCGTGCCAACCCCTCCCTCCAATTTAGGCACCCCTGTATTATTCTACTTGATATTGCTATAAACACTACTGTGTATTGGATAACTCTTTCCATGTGTTTTAATCGCCATAATTGCTGATTCCATTTGGTTGTTCCTACATCACAATTTCTTTGTCAAAAATTCTAGAGACCCACTCTCACAAACAAACAGATCTGAAGGACCAATCTCTCTCGTATTATTCTTCATCTTTTTCTTGGTGGAATCAAGCAAAATCCCAAAGTTTGGTTTCCTATTTTGTTTTTTCTTTCGTATTTTATCTTTTTCCCTTCATTTCCTGAATTATTTTTATTTTTCTTGTTTTTAAAAAAACGTTATTGTCAAGCCGATAAATAAGTTTGATACCGTTCCTTCTTTCTTTTTTTATTATCCCCTCCTTGAACTCTCTTCACCTAAATATTTTTTTATAAGGGTAAGTAAAAGAAAATGAAGGAGTGGATTATAAGGTGGTGAACGAACCCTCGCCAACAAGGTGAATATTCAAGTTGTCAATTAATCGAGCTACTAATATTTCCCTAAAAAAAAAATATTGAATGTTTATGTAGTGAATGACCAAATATAATAACTATTCAACATGGTTTGATAATTTTATGACCAAAAGTATTCCCTTTGAAAATATCTTTTTCTGTTTCACATCCGCTATTCGATAATTTCACTATTGGGCCTCGACTAATCAGATTAGCATTGTGTAAAGTCTATTAAAGGAGGAAGCTCTTTTTATAATAATTTTTTTTATTTCCATGGCGTAAAATTAAGATGTATGATTAAAGATGAAGGAATCATATTCATAAATATCCTCGGTAGTGCAACATTTATGAAGTCGAGAGATACGTAGTTATGCTCTTTTCTTTCACTCCCGGCTGTACATTGCTTATATTATAGAAATTAACTAGTAGAAACATCTACTTATACCAACCATACATATGAGAATTGAGATATGTCAATTTTTTCCTTTAATGCATGACATAAACTTCTTTTTCGTCATGTAATTTGATTTACAAACCTCATGAAAATGACACACGTCGCAAAAAATAAAATGAAATGAAAACATCCAGCATCTCCAGCCTGTATTATTGACCAAAATAAAAATGTGAATTGAACAAGAACCACCAATTTCACAAAGTCGGTTCCTAGTTCCAACCCCACCCCATTCATTAACAAATTCTAAACGGAAATGTGATTTATGTACGTTATAATTGGCTTCTTGTTTTTTAGTACTTTGAATTGATGGGAGACCAAACCATAACCAAAGAAGTGTAGAAAGGAGAAAATAGTTCTTAAACTTGTCGATATCTGATTCGAAAACAGGATTTACATGAATTTTAATACTAGTCTTAGGGTACGCGCTTTGCGCGTGTATCCCATTTAAATAAGTAAATTTTTTTAAATTATATAATTATTATATTAAAAATTATATTTGTGTTATAAAATAAAAGTAAAAAAAAAAGTGTAAGTTTCTATGATTGTTCATCTTATTTAGTTAACTCAATAAAAAAAGACCTTTTCACATAAAAGTCCTCAAATTATCTCAATCAAATATAGTAAACTTAAATTTGTTCCAGTATATATAAATAATCTTTTAGAAATATATTATATTATCTACTTGTATTTCTAATAATTTTTTCTTGTATTCTTAAAATATTAATTAGCACATATTCATTTGCAAATTCAATATCAATGCCCATGGTGAGTACCTGAATCATTCATGTGCGCACAAGTGTTCTAAACCAATATGGCAGTAAAGTCATAGAAGTCAATTAAATATTTAATAATTTATTTAAAAGAAACTTTAAAAGAAACACTTAAACCAATAATAAGGATTGAACATATAAAAAAGAATTACTCTATTTGTTAATGCACTGACGTAGTTTAATTCAATCGAAATGCGCGTACTACCAAAATATTACGCTAGCCACTTTTTATTTTGTCACAAAATTTAATCTTAGCTAGAATCCTTCAATGTTGCAATTTTTTTCTAGAGAACTACATTCCTCCAATAGTAATACGTTAAATTTGTCACGACCCAAAATCCACTAAAGATCGTGATGGCACCTAACACTGCCGTCAGGCAAGTCAACGGTAAATGATTAACTTAATTACTCATTTTAGTATTTTGAAATGAAAATTCTCATTTAATTAAATAGTATGAAATAGAACTTACAGGGTAAATGATGATATTTACGCGAATTACAATGATGAACCACCCTTAGGAACCCCCAAAACCCGGTGTCACAAGTGCATGAGCGTCTACTAGGAAATGTAATAAAATACAACATCTGTTTGGAATACAAATTAGACAGGATAATATAAATAGCTCTGATGGAGACTCTGCAGGCTGCAGATCTAACATGAAATACAGCTCACGGTAAGTCCCCGCAACATCCGCGTCTCTGCGCCCAAAAGACCACCGGACATATATGTACCTGCACAAAAATGTACAGCAAATGTAGCATGAGTACGTAAATCAATGCGTACCCATTTAGTATCTAGCCTAACCCCAGAGAAGTAGTGACGAGGGGTTGACATCGACACTTACTAGTGGTCCAATAAGACAGTTATAATAAGAAGTAAACAGATATGGGGCAGAGTAAACAAACGAAATAAATAAGTGTAAATACGTGATACGATCCTCCTCCCTACGATAGGCTCAAGCTCTCCATTAGCAATCACCTCCTCAACCGGAGCATAAATATATAATGGACCTTACCAGATAAGTCATCATGATTCAGATCAGGAAGACTCATAGACACACTGACTTCTTGTCAATTATTACGCACGATTCCATGAGAGTATTTTACAGAAATACCGAGGCGTACGACCCGATCCCATCATAATCTGTGTACTGTCGAGGGTCGAACAACACGAATCATAGATGCATCTATTATACTGCCGGGGCGAACGGCCCGCTCCCATAAGAGTGTGATATATAATCCTGCCGAGGCGAACGGCCCCATCCCATTAGAATAAGAAGCTTTAATGGGTCATTAACCCCTCAAGAATAGACGTGTGAGTTATAAATTTTTAAGGAAAACCTTTCATTGAAAACACATGACGCGGGAGAAATTCGTATAAGGAGTACAATTATTCCACGACTAGTCATGAAGCCCATCAAATCTCTATAAAAGCAAGTCTATCACTCTATGCAAGTCCGGTCTCAAGTCGTAAGACGAAATAAAGGAATTAAATGAGTAAAATAACCCCTATAGTATAATTATAGCATGGTGTGAACCTAAGTCTACCCGGACAATAGCATAAAATTAGCTACGTATGGACTCTCGTCACCTTGTGCGTACGTAGCCCCCGCAATAAGTAACACATAATAATTACATCACCTAGGCGTAGTTTCCCCCTCAACAGAGTTAGACATGAGACTTACCTTGCTCCGAAGCCTCTCAAACATTGCATACCAATGCCAGTTGATCCAAAATTATTTAAACAATTGTGCAAACCAATCAAAATATATTTTCATACCCATAATTAATCATTTTAAATAATTTCCAACTCCGCTCGAAAAGTCGATAAAAATTAACCCTCGGGCCCACGAGCCCGGATTCCGAATATTTTCGAAGATAAACTTTACACATAACACCACGAACTTAAATATATGATTTATTCAAAATTCCATGTCCAATTTTGTGGTAAAAATTCAAAAATACCAATTTCTAGGTTTGTTTCAAATCTCACATTTTCTACCAATTTTCATGCTTGAATCCACATAAAAATAATGTATTTAACTCATAATGTGAAGAAATTACCTACCCCATTATAGTTGATCAAGATGGCACTCCAAAAGTGATCCAAAATCGGCTCCCATGGACGAAATGAGATGAAAATGTGCCAAATCCCCGTTTTAAAGAAGCCCCACTGCCCAACACAAATTTCGCTTCAGCAGTGAGAAGGTCGCTTCTGCGGCTCCAAGTCTCACACCTGTGAGAAACCAAGCCAAGGTCGTTGCCCGCTTCTGCGGCCGTCATGCCCATCAGCGCCCACGCTTCTGCGCTGCCAACTTCGCAGTGCGGTCCTGCTTCTGCGGCAAGATTGCCGCATCTGCAGTCTCAACACTACCCAACGAAATCCGCATATGTGTCCCTCTTGGCTGCTTCTGCGGCTCCGCACATGCGGCCAAAACCTCGCAGGTGCAGTTACACAAGAAGGCAGCTGCTTCAGCCTTTCTTCCAAGTCCAAACTCGATCCGTTGACCACCCGGAATCCATCCGAGGCCCCCGGGACCTTAACCAAATATACCAACACGTCCCAAAATACAATACGAACTTAGTAGAAGCCTTAAATTACATAAAACAACATAACAATCATGAATCGTGCCTCGAATAAAACTTATAAATTTCCAAATTCCCAAATTCTATATCTTGTGCCGAAACGTATCGAATCAAGTCCGATTGACCTCAAAGATTGCACACAAGTCATAATCGATATTACGGACCTGTTCCCACTTCCGGAATCGGAATCCGGTCCCCATATTAAAAAGTCCACTCTAGCTAAAACTTCTCAAAATCATCCAAATCCCGATTCTGAGGTAGTTTACTCAAAAGTCAAACCTTAGTCAATCCTTCCAACTTAAGCTTCCGAAATGAGAATTTTCCTTTCGAATCAACTCCGAACTTCTCGAAATTTAATTCCGACCACACGTACAAGTCATAATACCTGAAGTGAAGATACTCAAGGACTTAAACCGCTGAATGACGCGCTAGAGCTCAAAATGACCGGTCGGTTCGTTACATTCTCTCCCACTTAAACATACGTTCGTTCTCGAACGTACTAAGAGCTGCTTCGGAGTTGTCCAAAATCATTGTTTAACACCTCGTGCACCTACCCGTGCCACCACAACCCATGTGGGCACCTTTGCTTGAGCCAGACTGAAAATCCTTACTGCTACCTTAGCTAACAAGCTTTAGAACTAAATTCCAACATCCAAAATTCTCCCCGATACCCGATTCTAATATACGAACACCGTATCAATCTACACATGCGGAACCAACACATAATCAAGCACCCATGTTGATACCCCACAATGCACTGCATTACTCTTTTGCCCATGGTAATCCCTCTCCAAGCACAACTGCAAATTCATCGACCCGATGCCCGTGGTATACCTCATAACACATATAAACCTAGACTCAACCCTCACAATACTTCAACGATGAAAGAGATGTGCAGGAACTCATAGCCACCTGCCCAAACCATAAATTATGGGGTCTCTCCTCCTGACAAGAGCCATTACCTCATTTTGAACTAAACAACGATATCGTCTCTTTAATGTACCTTATATAAATCTGATTGCATTGATCCCAGGTCCAATAACCTCATCTCATCCAGTACAAGCTACTCAGGCAATAAGCCGTCTCGAACATTGCCTAAAATCGCATATGACACCAACAATGCGTCGGCAAGCTACCAACTCGAATGCGATACATAAGGAAAAATGAACTCTGGAAAGGAACTTCCCAACGAGCGCAACGAAATAGACGGCCGAATAGACGTTATGAACCCTTCTCAAAGAATGGAAAAACAAATACACAAGAATAAATATATGGAACCGTACTCAACATCTCACTTTAGCGGCGTGCAACCCGATCCACATATGATACCGTTGTGGCGTGCATCTCGATCCAAACATAATACCGTTGCGGCGTGCGACCCGATCCAAACAACATACCCGTGGCGGCGTGTCACCCGATCCACACATGACAATAAGTGAGGAAGTACCCATCAAGCCAAAATGCGCATACCTACGAAATACCCGAATATCGACCACGGGCATACCAAGTGAAAAAGTACAACCCTGGGGAGACAGATGGCGGCATACGCTACAAAACCCAAGCATAACTAAGGTGCGATAAATGACCTGTATCTCGAGAGCCATCCTGCTCATATAACACCACAAGCTACAAGGGACCACATCACACGTGCGAATAATCAAGCCGTCTCACAACACAAATGGCACAGTAGAGGGTTACATGGAATAGCTGACAACAGAAATAACATCCAATGTCCGAAGACTCCTCCATAAGAAACACTATGCTGAATGAACCCACCCGGCCTGGTGTAGAGCACACATCCACATTTAGACCCATCAACGGACCTCAAGTCGATTTTGATCATACCATGCTGGGCAAATAACCTTTCAAGGACCCACAATGACCTATTCATGACACATAAGAACAACCGTCAAATTCGGAACAAACTCAAACGGTCCACACTCAAGGAATAAAATGCATCACACGCATCAACTCTCGCATTTGTGATATTACCATAACCTCCATACTTGGTTTCAATCTGTAACAATCAAGTGACCAACATATCACACTCATACAAATCCCCCATGGGGTACGCTCCCACGACCTTCCACTCAGGTAGTAAGGTCCGCACATCTATACCACCAACCATTCAAATTCTGTAAAACGAATCAAAAATCCGCAAGTCAATACACAAAGCCTCTTCCACAGAACACCATTCTCAGGTGACATTAAAGAAAATGTCAGCTTACTCTGAACATCTAAATTCACTCCTGCTCATCCGAGCTCGTAACATTCTATCAACACCGAACCGCAACTGTGACCTTTAGCTTCCAGTCCCCATGCCGCTCACTGCACCTATCATGCCACTATACGAGATTACCAGAACTCATCATAACTCCTGAAGTACTAGTAAATTAAACACTCCCTTTGCTAGAACACTTTTCACTCAGCTCATTTCAGAAGAACTAACGCAACACGCAACTGAATTCTCAAAACACAGAAAATACAAACCTCAAGTCGTGATCTAGACCACCATAGCTCTTCCGGACTCCATTTCCACAATAAAGCCATTTGAATCAAATACCTCCCAAATCAACCAAGTTGTGGTGGCGCTCAATCCCAAGTGTACAACCACAAACTACATGTATAACTTTACGCTGAAGAAACTGGTCGTTGCCGCGATCATACTGATTCAACCATTACTAACCGACCCAACTTCTTCTAATTTATTCTCGACATGCCTTAGAAATAATAATAATAATAATAATAATAATAATAATAATAATAATAATAATAATAATAGCTCCATTCAAACGTAGCGAACCAAATCCGCATTCGTCTCGAGTGACCCGTATCACGAGACCACATCGTCTTATTACTCATGACTCATCTCATATTCTCCTTACGCGCGCAATAGCATCTCCAACTAGTACACCCCTTCTGATAATCTCTCTACGAATCCGAAGTTCTTTTCTCCCATTTTTCCAATGATGCACCGAAGACCGATAATAACATAGAACACTCCAAGTCCCTCTCATAATCCACTGCAAAAGCTCGATACTTAACCATACCACGGACTCGAAATCCTTAAGCACCGCACTTAAATTTTGAATCCGCTAGGACCGTTGTTGAGAGTCACCCACTCTGACTTAGTCCCGAATATAATCAACTCCAAGGCTCTGCTAGCGCATGAACACCCTCTCAAGAAGCACCCGACTGAATCACTTTCCTTGTACATCACATCTACATGAAGCATACACTCTGAGTCTTCCCAAAACCTGAGCATGAATCGATAAGGCCAAATATAGCATACATTCCTCAAATCCTTTGCTCGAATCACCACTGATGTTTTCTTTTCTTAGTTGTAATAACCCACCAATACACCGATAACAAGAAACCGCACAAGTAGACAACCACGCAATCCAATTGTAGATGGTGGGGCTCCCCCACTTAGCTTGAAGCTACAATTACATAACCCTGGAACACACCAAGATTCCTCGTTCCCCATTGACATCAACCGAAAGTATAACAATACATTCCAAACTCGAAGTCATGTTGCATCCAAATAAAATCTGTGGACCTAGTCACTGTCCACCATGAATTCCCAAATTGCTCTAAACCTTCCTCAAGGCGTGTGGCTACCCTACCACATAACTCATATGCTACTCTGCCACTCTCCCACTTTGGTTAAACCCTCTCCTTTAAGCAACTTCTCGACTTCCGCTCTTCAAAATTTGACCTGCTAGTAATTCAACCACTTCAAGAAACCTCCGACATGTCCTTCCTCATTCTAAGCTACCCTAATGTTGCATCAGATCAAAATCCATCTCTGTAGCACCTGAACTAATAATTTGCTTCCAACTCTAACCCTCTGTCACGACCCAAAATCTAACCGTCGTGATGGCGCCTATCGTGAAACTAGGCAAGCCCTAACTCAACATCTCAACACAGAAAACCAATCTTTGAACATAAAGACAGAAACAATTTAACAATTTAGGAAAGCCTTTTTTGAAAATAGAAAAATCAAAATTTAATACAATCCATCCCAAAGCCGGGGTTTCACCGAGTACATGAGCGTCTAAATCAGAATACAGTCAACTATAGTGTCTAGATAAATAAACTAAAAAATACAACTAGTGATATAGAAGGAGCGTCAAGGCCTGCGAGCGCTGTGCAGCTACCTTGGTAGTCTCCGAACTTTGAAGTCTCAATCAGCAACTGCCGCCGTGACCAAAAAAATGCCTGGATCTGCACACGAGGTGCAGGGAGTAACGTGAGTACATCCAACTTAGTAAGTAACAAGTCCAAACTTTGGACTGAAAGGTAGTGACGAACTCAACCGGTATAGATAAAATAGAAATAACTGTACAGAAACGTAGGCATGCTTTCAAATTAAATAGGCAACTCAAAACAGTAAATTGAAGTAGATCCGAACAGTGTAAAGAATATAACTCTACTATCTCTGCATGCCAATGCACATGCAGTATGTGATGTACCATGCTGTCAGCCTCATATGCTCACACTCTCGAATGCTGAACCACTCGGTACTTTATATGGTCCATACGACCCAGGTAAGATCCATCCCGGAACATATACATCACTGACTATAAATCACCCAGTACCGAGGAAGGCCAATCCAGCCCCGTGGAGAAGATCCATCTATAGGTATCAATTACTTCAGATAAGATCCATGTCCAGGGAAGATCCATCCCTTAATAATATCAACCGCGCTCACTAGGGGGTGTGTTATAGACTCCGGTACTGCTCCTACAGCCCAAGCGCTATCATAAAATCAGTATAACTGCTGCAGCATACAACCCGATCCCATACCTGTCACTCATAATCAGGCTCTCAGCCTTACTCAGTCATCAATCTCTCCAGTCTCACTCACGGGCTCACAATATCATGAACACTAACCCAAAACAATGATACGATGTATCAATAAATAACAACTGAGACAGAGATATGATATAAAAAGCATGAACATGATTGAGTACATAATATCAATGAAATCAGTGAGATGACAGCAAGAAACGACCATTAAGGGTCCCAACAGCACCTGCATAAAGCTTAAACATGATATCTAGCATGATTGACAGCCCAATTACTTTATCACAAGATGAAAACACGGATATCACCAAAATAGAGTCATTATACAGTTCCATGGAATCAACCAGACCACAATTCTCACGGTGCACGCTCGCACGCCCATCACTTGGCATGCGCGTCACCTCAATACCAATCGTATTGCAAATAGTTCGGGGTTTAGAACCCTCAGAACCAAGTTTGAAAGCGTTACTTACCTCAAACCGAGCAAATCCTACTCCGAAATGCCTTTTCCCTTCGAATCAGTCTCCAAACGCCCTGAATCTAGCCACAAGCAGTACAGTATAATTAATATAGGCTGTAGAAATCAATTCCACAAGAAAAATATGAAATTATAACCAAAATCCGAAATAGGCTCAATCCCGGCCCCCAGTCCCACACCTCTAAATATGACAAAAGTCACAAAACCCGAAATCACATTCACTCAGGAGTCTAACCATACCAAACTTATCAAAATCCAACACCATTTGGTCATCCAAATCCCCCAAATCCACTCTTCAATTCTCAAGCCCTAAACCCCCAAATTTCACTTCAAAATCTCACTCATTAGGTGGGGAAATCAGTGGGGAAACAAGTTTTATGATCCAAAACGAGTACAAGAAGCTTACCTCAATAATCACCCCGAAAAGCTTCTCGAAAATTGCCTAAGTCTCAGTCTATAAATGTTGAAATAAGACTAAAATCGCAAACCCTTGCTTTTAAACCTTCTGCCCATACTTTTCGTATCTGCGGTGAAAATGCCGCTTCTGCGAAAGTCGCTTGCACCTCCAGGGCCCGCACCTACGCTCCAGGTTCCGCACATGCGAACCCGCATCTGCGGCCCGGGCCTCGCTTCTGTGGAGTCACTCTCTCCCACCTGCCCCCGCACCTGCCCCCGCACCTGCGCCCACTTGTCTGCATCTGCGCTACCGCAAGTGCGGGAAATTCTTCACACTTGTGACCCCTGTCCTTAATGGCCTTTCCCATATCTGCGATTAATGCCACGCTTCTGCGTGCTCGCACCTGTGATGCCCACTCAGTAGGTGCGGTTACACTAGTAGCAGCAGCTCTTCAGCTGCTTCATCAACTCAAAAATCAAGTCCGTTAACCACCCAAAATCTACCCGAGGCCCCCGGGACCTCAACCAAACATGCCAACAAGTCATATAAACCAATACGAACTTAGTTGAACCTTTGAATTACTCCAAACAACACCAAAACACCGATTACACCCTGATTCAACTTTAAAGAACCTCTAAACTTCCGAATTCTACAAACGATGCTGAATCATACCAAACCACACCCCGATTGACCTCCAATTTTCCACACGAGTCATATTCAACATTACTGACCTACTCCAACTTCCGGAATCGGAATTTGACCCTGATATCAAAAAGTCAACCCCCCGATCAAACTTCCGAAAATTTGACTTTTGGCATTTTAAGCCTAAATCAGCTACAGACCTCAAATTCACAGTCCGGATACACTTCTAAGTCCAAAATCACCCTACAGAGCTAACAGAACTCCATTCCGGAGTCGTCTTCACACCATTCGGACTACGGTCAAAATCCTAAGACTTAAGCTTCCGTTTTAGGGACTAAGTGTCCCAAAACACTCCGAAACCAAAACAAGACCTCCCGGCAAGTCACATAAGCAGAAACAGATACGAGGAATGTAGTAAATAGGGGATCGGGGCTAATACGCTTAAAACGATCGGCCGGGTCGTTACATCCTTCCCCACTTAAACATACGTTCGTCCTCGAACGTACCAAGAGTTGTTTCTAAGCCACCGAATCACTATTCCATCTTACCACGCACGTACCCGGGGATGGTCCCACGTCACCCTATCCCATATAGGTCTGATAACACCACATAACTGAAATTTCTTAATTCTACCTAGCCCACAAGCCTTAAAATCCAATTTCCAACATCCGAAATTTCTTATAAGGTCAGAATCCCACAACCTACACACTGTATAAGTCTGAACAAGCTGTACCAAAAGCTGTAACCATAACGCAGATACCACATAGCTCAAATGCTCAAAGTAATGATTTCTAATCACCGTAGCTGCTCAAAACAACCCCATGCCGGTAATAAACCTCATATCAAATAAGACTCTATTCTAAAACCTTCGTACACCACCAATGATGAAAGAAACACACAGAGACTCGTAACCATTCATCAGATCTACCAGTCGTGGAGCTCCCTCCCCGTCGACAAGAACCATAGCGAATTCCGAAGTCGGCTTTCGATATTATCCTTCCAAATATGCCACAATCAAATCGGATAGCACCCAGCCTAGATCCGACGACTTCATCTTATCAAATACTAGCTACTCTACTGACATGCCAAACCAATACTATCTAAAGCCACAACCCGTGCAAACTGTGCACCAATAAGCGACATTCCAAATGTACTCAATCACGAAAATAACTCAAACAAGAGAATCGTCCTGTAAGCTCTACGGGTACCACCCTAACGCAATGCTAAGAACCCATCACATACCGTTGAACCATAACACATGAATCTAAAACAAGGATCATATCTCAACATAACTCTGCCATAATGCGCGACCCCATCCAAACACTGATCCATATGAAATACCTCAGCCACCATGCTCAAAATCAATAACCACGCGTAATCCGACATCAAGTACTCGAAGTGCATTACCATAACCATAGAGAAGCAAATGACACAATGCCACACAAACCCGAAAGAACATAACCAATGCGCAACCACTCATGCATCACCCAAATACCCATGTCGCGCAATTTCCGCTATAAGGCCCCAATAGAACTGCACCATGGGTGCGTACAACCAACAAATCACAACCCCTCGTAGCATAGAAGAGTAACTCACCGAACATATCAAAACACGAATAAGCTCAACAACAACCGAATGAAACATCCCTCAACAATAGCAGTATGGAGCCAACCAATCTGACTCGGTGTAGAATACACATCCTAATTGGGCCTACCAATGGACCCCAAATCAACT
This sequence comes from Nicotiana otophora, assembly GCA_000715115.1. Taxonomy (NCBI): domain Eukaryota; kingdom Viridiplantae; phylum Streptophyta; class Magnoliopsida; order Solanales; family Solanaceae; genus Nicotiana; species Nicotiana otophora. The sequence continues at coordinate 16,032 of AWOL01S0017264.1, forward strand.
CCAGGCATGCACACATGGATAAATAACCCTCTGAAAGCCCACAATGACTGAATCATAACACATACTATCGTCTAGCTAGCTTCGGCCATGACTTCACAGTCCACAACCATGGAAACAACCTGCTCTTGCGAACTCCCAGTCTCCAAATCCATATAACACACGAATCCTATATCTGATCCCAACTCCACCGCTAGAATGTCTAGCACATCTCTCATACACGATCATCCCACGAGGAATACTCTTAAAATTCTTCCGTGCCACATAGAAAAATTGAATATCAGCAGTAGATCAACCAGGAGAGTACCGCAATACCAATGAACATCCGTAATAAAAACACAATGCCCTCTTTCAACCGCGCACCCCTCTCAGGGATTACCGAGCAACTATAATATTCATCTAAATATATAACACTGACCATTCTGTCCAGAATTCATGAACTTGTCTTCAAGAATGAACTGCCACCTTGTACATGTAAATCTTAATCCTGCACAACACCACGTCTATCATGTCATCATATGGAAAGCACAAGAATCTCACTATCAACCTTGAGTCACCAGCAATTTACATACCCGGTTAGTTAGAAACCTTCCTCTTTCTTCCTTCTAAGAGGAAATCAAAATACACAACACGTTCCCACACTGGTAGAAATATCATGTTCAAACCATGGTAGAAACCATCAAGAACACTTTGAAATCCATTTGCACATAATCAATCTATCAGAACTAATTTCCTCCAACTCGCCCAAGACACGCAAGTGACTAAAGCCCAAGAATATTGTCACCAAAATATCTGTAACGTCTCCACGTCATTATTACCCAAAAAGAACCGAGCATGCTATTACCATACAGGTCTAGCCTACTACCCAGTTGTCCTATTTACTTCGAGTTTCTTCTGAATTAACCTCAATTTGATACTTCTCCTTGTCAGAACTCCACGATCCTTACCCAAAGCTCACTACAATACACCCTAACATAACACCACACCACCATAAGGCTCGTAAGCCATTGTACTCTTCTTAAGTACCTCCATAAATATCGCAATTGTAATGCTTACTCTGAAAATACCTTATGTGAATTTTAAAATTATTCTTCTTACCTTTCTTATACTAAAATGTAAAATCCATAATCATAGAGAATTATCGCAAATCCCGGAATCACTAAATGTAATTTCAGATTCTAAATTGCACCGCCCAAATGGGCTGAAAGACACGGGCCTTATTAGCACAACAACGCTCAAAGGGGTAACCTTGCCTTAACACCACCGATCAAATTCACACTCCGTGCGTACTACATCCTTCAAAGTAACAATTTAATCATTTCATGATTTTTCATAAAGTGCAATATAACCCACATTCAAGAAATTGTCTTACTCAAGTCATCCCCGATATCAATCTCTGCAAGTCATAACCAATCAACAATTATGCCTCAGCCCAAAAACTAATACCGTACAAAATCGTGCAATCAAATCATAGATAACAGACTCCCCCACTTGGCTCAAAGCCGTACAACAAAATATCTGATAACTCACCATACCCAAGATAACATCTTTATTAAGCATACTAAGAAATAAGAGATCTACTCTAGTCTCCAGACTCCCAACAGTCACCACACATGACCGATATACACGGTCCACAATGACAGTATCGCCCACCGGTGTAGATACATGAACAAGTGAAACTAGAGACTCACGGGGCATATCCAGATAATGAGCGAAATACGAGGACATATACAAATAAGTGGAACCAGGGTCAAATAATACAGAGGCATCTCTATTGCAAACTAAGACAATACTTGTAATCACAGCATCCGAAGCAATGGCATCTAGCCTGGCAGGGAGTTCAAAGAAATGGGCCTGACCGCCACCTGATCGGCCTCCCCCTCTAGGGCGACCCCTAGCTGACTGAGCTCCACCCTGAGCTGACTGGGCGGGTGGTGAAGTAACTGGTGCCGAAGTCGAAGACTGACTCCTATGCTGAGATGAACCTCCCGAAAGGCTGGGACATTGCCTCTTGATATGACCCAAATCTCCGCACTCAAAGCAACCTCTCTCTGCAAATGGCGGTGGGACTGAAGGGAACCCCGAGCACTGGAATAACTGCTAGAATGTCCTGACACAGATGAACCCTGAGTTGATGGTGCATAAGACGAACTCTGAGCTGGTAGTGCACAGAATGAAGAGTGGCCCTACTGATAGTTGTGTGCACCATGGCCAGATGATGCACCACGGTGAATCGGGCGAGTCGTCTGAGCATGTCTGAAAGGACGACCCCTACCATGGTGGAACTGACCCCCAGAAGGAACACCACTGAATTCACCTAGTCCACGAGGCCTCTTGGCCTCCATCTCAACCCGCTCCTGGATGCGAACTATCTCAATCTGACAAGCAATATCGACAACCTCATCAAATGTAGCACCAGGCACTCTCTCTCTAGTCATAAGCAATTGCAGCTAAAAGGTGAGGCCATCTATGAACCTCCTGATCCTTTCCTTGTCTGTGGGAACCAGATAGCATGGTGGGCCAACTCTGGAAATCTCATCTCATATTGTGTCATGAACATAACACCCTGACGAAGCTACTCGAACGGCCTGCGCAACTCTTCTCTGTGGGACTGAGGCACGAACTTCTCTAGAAAGAGAATGGAGAACTGCTGCCAGGTAAGTGGCGCTGCACCAACCGACCTACGCCTCTCATAAGCCACCCACCAGGTAAAGGCAACTCCAGTAAACTGAAAAGTAGTAAACGAGACCCCGTTGGTCTCTAAAATACATGTTGTACGGAGGATCCTCTAACATCTATCCAAGAAACCCTATGCATCCTCTCCCTCGGTACCACTGAAAGATGGAGGCTGGAGTCTCCCAAACCTCTCCAATCGACGCTACTCATCATCGGTCATGACTGGAACCACAAGTCCTGAGCAGCTGCAACCGGCTGGGCTGGTGGTTCCCCCGATGTCTGGAGTCCCTGTACCACCTGCTCTGGTGTGCGGGCGGCAGGAGTCTAAGCAACTCCTCCGGCCTGAGAATTGGCTGCTGTGACCAGAACAGATACCGTCTAAGCTAGACTGGTGCACATGGTCATAATCTGAGCTAAGGCCTCTTGAAGGCCTGAAATCACAATGGGCACATGTGATGCCTGAGCTGGTCCCGCAGGCTCATCCACCACAGGGGCCTGCTCCTGAACTGGGGCAATTGATGGATCTGCAGGTGCTTCCCCAGCTGCAGTGCGAGCTGCACCTCTGCCCCTACCACGACCTCTACTACGACCTCAGCCTCCCGCGGCCCTGACTAGTGGTACTGGTGGTTGTCCATCCTGCCCCGTAGTACGTGTCCTCACCATCTGTGAGAGAATAAAACAACAAAAGTTTAGTTACCAGAATCAACAGATTCGAACGACAAGAATTCAAGAATGTGATGTTTTCTAAAGGTTTGGCAGCCTCTCGAAGATAAGTACAGACGTCTCCGTATCGATCCACAAGAATCTACTAAACTTGCTCATGACTCGTGAGACCTATGTAACCTAGGCTCTGATACCAACTTGTCACAACCCAAAATCTAACCGTCATGATGGCGCCTATCGTGGAACTAGGCAAGCCATAATGCAACATCTCAACACATAAAAAAATCTTTGAACATAAAGACGGAAGCAATTTAATAATTTAGTAAAGCCTTTTTTGAAAATAGAAAAATCCAAAATACGATACAATCCATCCAAAAATCGGAGTGTCACTGAGCACATGAGAGTCTAAATCAGAATACAGTCCACTACAGTGTCTAGACAAATAAACTGAAAAATACAACTAGTGATATAGAAGGAGCGTCAAGGCCTGCGAACGCTGTGCAACTACCTTGGTAGTCTCCGAACTTTGAAGTCTCAATCAGCAACTGCCGCCGTGACCAAAAATGTCTGGATCTGCACACGAGATGCAGGGAGTAACGTGAGTACATCCAACTCAGTAAGTAACAAGTCCAAACTTTAGACTGAAAGGTAGTGACGAACTCAACTGGTACAGATAAAATAGAAATAACTGTACAGAAACGTAGGCATGCTTTCAAATTAAATAGGCAACTCAAAAAAGTAAATTGAAGTAGATCCGAACAGTGTAAAGAATATAACTCTGCTATCTCTACATGCCAATGCACATGCAGTATGTGATGCACTATGCTATCAGCCTCATATGCTCACGCTTTCGAATGCTCAACCACTCGGTACTTTATATGGCCCATACGACCCAGGGAAGATCCATCCCGGAACATATACATCACTGACTATAAATCACCCAGTACCGAGGAAGGCCAATCCAGCCTTGTGGAGAAGATCCATCTATAGGTATCAAGTACTTCGGACAAGATCCATGCCCAGGGAAGATCCATCCCGGAACATATACATCACTGACTATAAATCACCCAGTACCGAGGAAGGCCAATCCAGCCTTGTGGAGAAGATCCATCTATAGGTATCAAGTACTTCGGACAAGATCCATGCCCAGGGAAGATCCATCCCTTAATAATATCAACCGCGCTCACTAGGGGGTATGTTACAGACTCCGGTACAGTTCCTACAGCCCAAGCGCTATCATAAAATCAGTATAACTGTTGCGACGTGCAGCCCGATCCCATAACTGTCACTCATAATCAGGCTCTCAGCCTTACTTAGTCATCAATCTCTTCAGTCTCACTCACGGTCTCATAATATCATGAAAACTATCCCGAAATAATGATATGATGTATCAATAAATAACAACTAAGATGGAGATATTATATGAAATGCATGAACATGACTGAGTACATAAAATCAATGAAATCAGTGAGATGGCAGTAAGAAATGACCACTAGGGGTCCCAACTGTACCGGCATAAAGCCTAAACATGATATCTAGCATGATTGACAACTCAATTACTTTATCACAAGATGAAAACACGGATATCAACAATATAGAGTCACTATACAGTGCCATGGAATCAACCAGACCATAATTCTCATGGTGCACGCTCGCACGCTCGTCACTTGGCATGTGCGTCACCTTAATACCAATCGTATAGCACATAGTTCGGGGTTTCGAACCCTCAGAACCAAGTTTGAAAGTGTTACTTACCTCAAACCGAGCAAATCCTACTCTGAAATGCTTTTGCCCCTTGAATCATTCTCCAAACGCTCTGAATCTAGCCACAAGCAGTATGGTATAATTAATATAGGCTGAAGGAATCAATTTCACAAGAAAAATACGAAATTATAAGCCAAAATCCGAAATAGGCTAGACCCGGCCCCCGGGCCCACCCCTCAAAATTCGACAAAAGTCAAAAACCCGAAAGCCCATTCACTCACGAGTCTAACCATACCAAATTTATCAAAATCCGACACTAATTGGTCATCCAAATCCCCAAAATTCACTCTCCAATTCTCAAGCCCTAAACCCCCAAATTTCACTTCACAATCTCACTAATTAGGTGGGAAAATCAGTGGGCAAATAAGTTTTATGATCCAAAACGAGTACAAGAAGCTTACCTCAATAATCACCTCGAAAATATTCTCTACAATTGCCTAAGTCTGAGTCCATAAATGTTGAAATAAAACTAAAATTGCGAACCCTTGCGTTTAAACCTTCTGCCCAGACTTTTCGCATCTGCGGGCCTAATGTCGCACCTGCGGTGAAAATGCCGCTTCTGCGGAAGTCACTTGCACCTCAAGGGCCCGCACCTGCGCTCCAGGTTCCGCACCTACGAACACGCATCTGCGGCCCTGGCCTTGCTTCTGCGGAGTCACTCTCTCCCAGCTGCCCCCGGACCTGCGCCCACTTGTCCGCATCTACGCTACCGCAGGTGCGGGAAATTCTTCTCACCTGTGACCCCTGTCCTTCATGTCCTCTCCCGCATCTGTGATTCATGCCACTCCGTAGGTGCGGTTACACCAGTAGCAACAGCTCTTCAGCTGCTTTATCAACTCAAAAATCAAGTCCGTCAACCACCTGAAATCTACCCGAGGCCCCCGGGACCTCAACCAAATATGGCAACAAGTCTTATAACCCAATACGAACTTAGTCGAACCTTCAAATCACTCAAAACAACACCAAAACACTAATTACTCCCGGATTCAAGCCTAAAGAACTTCTAAACTTACGAATTCTACAAATGATGTCGAATCATACCAAACCACGCCCGATTGATCTCAATTTTTACACACAAGTCATATTCAACATTACAGACCTACTCCAACTTCAGGAATTGGAATCCGACCCCGATATGAAAAAGTCAACCCCCCGGCCAAACTTTCAAAAATTTGACTTTCGCCATTTCAAGCCTAAATTAGCTACAGACCTCAAATTCACAGTCCGGACACGCTCCTAAGTCCCAAATCACCCAACGAAGCTAACGGAACCGACAGAATTCCATTCTGGAGTCGTTTGTACACCATTCCGACTACGGTTAAAATCCTAAGACGTAAGCTTCTGTTTTAAAGACTAAGTGTCCCAAAATACTCCGAAACCAAAACAAGACCTCCCGGCAAGTCACATAAGCAGAAACAGATACGGGGAATGCAGTAAATACGGGATCGAGGCTAATATGCTCAAAATGACCGACCGGGTCGTTACAGCCTCCTCGAAGATCATCTTTTTCGAGCCATCATCAATAGAAACACCAATTCGATTTCCAAAACCGCTACACACCGCCATCCCCGACAACCGCTTCTCAGGCACTATTTCACAATGCCCTGCCCCGAAGGCAAAATTGAAGAAGACCATAACACCGGCGAACTTAATGCATTCAAACAAGGACAACGACACCACATCACAGATGAAAATTCCACCACGCTCGAAAATACCAAGTCTCATTACTCCATCAACTCAAACCTGAGCATTCATAGTCCGATTGCCTTTCCTTTGCTGGAAATAAATGCTGAACCTCTAAATCATGCGATTAGAAATCTTCCTTTCAAGTCATTCACTGCCTCGACACATAAATTAAACACCCCATCATTACACCAACACTGTGCGATAACAGCGTCTGAACATCATAGCAATTTGCGCGTAGCCTTGATCCCATCGAAAATACAGCTATTGAACTGAAATGACAGAACATCCTTCCGCAATAAGACAATAATAACTTGCTCGAATGCGCAGGGCGAAACATCCTGCTCCACGTCTGTAGTACCACTGAAACTCCTCTATGCCCAATTGACGTGGTCAACACCGTACAAGAACGAATAGGAAGGAAATAAGGCATAAGTCTCGAAGAAATCAAATCGCACGATGAGGAATCAAGAAGGGAAGTGCTCCTAACACCCCTGTAGCCTCTCGAAGATAAGTACAGACGTCTACGTACCGATCCGCAAGACTATACTAAACTTGCTCATGACTCGTGAGACCCAAGTGAACCTAATGCTCTGATACCAAACTGTCATGACCCAAAATACACTGAAGGTCGTGATGGCGCCTAACACCACCGTCAGGCAAGCCAACAGTGAATGATTAACCTAATTACTTATTTTAGTATTTTGAAATGAAAATTCTTATTTAATTAAATAGAATAAAATAGAACTTACAGGATAAATGATGATATTTACGCGACTTACAATGATGAACCACCTTTAGGAACCCCTAAAACCCGGTGTCACAAGTGCATGAGCATATACTGAGGATAATATAAATAGCTCTGATGGAGACTCTGCAGGTTACGGATCGTAGCATGAAATACAGCTCACAGTAAGTCCTCGCAACATCCGCGTCTCCTAAAAGACCACCAAACATATATGTACCTGCACAAAAATATGCAGCAAGTGTAGCATGGGTACGTAAATCAATGCGTACCCAGTAAGTATCTAGCCTAACCCCAAATAAGTAGTGACGAGGGGTCGACATCGACATTTACTAGTGGTCCAATAAGACAGTTATAATAAGAAGTAAACATATAATGGACAGAGTAAACAAACAAAATAAATAAGTGTAAATACGTGATACGATCCTCCTCTCTACAATAGGCTCAAGCTCTCAATTAACAATCACCTCCTCAACTGGAGCATAAATATATAATGGACCTCACCAGATAGGTCATCATGATTCAGATCGGGAAGACTCATAGATACACTGATTTTTTGTCAATTATTACGCACGATTCCATAGAGTATTTTACAGAAATGTCGAGGCGTACGACTCGATCCCATCATAATCTGTACACTACCGAGGGTCAAACGGCACGAACCATAGATATATCTATTATACTGTCGAGGCGAACGACCAGCTCCCATGAGACTGTAGTACATAATTCTGCCGAGAGGAATGACCCTATCCCATTAGACTAAGAAGATTTAATGGTTCATTGACCCCACTCACGAATAGATGTGTGAGTTATAAATTTTTAAGGAAAACCTTTCATTGAAAACACATGATGCGGGAGAAATTCGTATAAGGAGTACAATTATTCCACGGCTAGTCATGAAGCCCGTCAAATTTCTACAAAAGCAAGTCTATCACTCTATGAAAGTCCAGTCTCAAGTCGTAAGATGAAATAAAGAAATTAAACAAGCAAAATAACCCCTATAGTACAATTATAGCATGGTGTGAACCTAAGTCTACCCGGACAATAGTATAAAATTAGCTACGTACGGACTCTCGTCACTTTGTGCGTACGTAACCCCCGCAATAAGTAACACAAAACAATTACATCACCTAAGGGTAGTTTCCCCCTCACAGAGTTAGACAAGAGACTTACTTTGCTCCGAAGTTCCATAACCGGCTTCGAAGCCTCTCAAACACTGCATACCGATGCCAGTCGATCCAAAATATTCAAACAATTGTGCAAACCAATCAAAATATATTCTCATACCCATAATTAATCATTTTAAATAATTTCCAACTCCACTCAAAAAGTCGATAAAAATTAACCCTCGGGCCCACGTGCCCGGATTTCAAAAATATTAGAAGATAAACGTTACCCATAACACCACGAACTCAAATATATGATTTATTCCAAATTCCATGTCTAATTTTGTGGTAAAAATTCAAAATTACCAATTTCTAGGTTTTTTTCAAAATCTCACATTGTCTAACCATTTTCATGCTTGAATTCACATAAAAACCATGTATTTAACTCATAATGTGAGGAAATCACTTACCCTATTATAGTTGATCAAGATGGCGCTCCAAAAGTGCTCCAAAATCGGCTCCCATGGACGAAATGAGATAAAAATGGGCCAAACACCCGTTTTAAAGAAGCCTCACTACCCAACACAAATTTTGCTTCTGCGGTGAGAAGGTCGCTTCTGCAGGTCGTTGTCCGCTTCTGCGTCCCTCATGCGCATCTGCGCTGCCAACTCCGCAGGTGCGGTCCTGCTTTTGTGGTGAGATTGCCGCATCTGCGGTCAGCACTGCCCAACGAAATCCGCATCTGCGTCCCTCTTGGCCGTTTCTGCGGCTCTGCATCTACCGCCAAAACCTCGCAGGTGCGGTTACACCAGAAGACAATTGCTTCAGCCTTTCTTCCAAGTCTAAACTCGATGCGTTGACCACCCAGAATCCACCCGAGGCCCTCGGGACCTTAACGAAATATACCAACACGTTCCAAAATACAATACAAACATACAAAGCGTTAAATTACGTCAAACAACATAAAAATCATGAATCACGCCTCGAATCAAACTTATTAATTTTCAAATTCCCAAATTCTGTATCTTGTGCCAAAACGTATCAAATCAAGTCCGATTGACCTCGCACATAAGTCATAATCGACATTACGGACCTGCTCTCACTTTCAGAATCGGAATCCAACCCCGATATCAAAAAGCCCACTCCCGGTCAAACTTCTAAAAATCTTCCAAATTTCCAGCTTTTGCCAATTGACGCCGAAATGACCTACGGACCTCCAAATCAATATCCGGACGTGCCCCTAAAACCAGAATCACCACACGGAGCTATTCCCAGGCTCAGAATCCCAAACGGATATCGATAACATTAAAATACACTTCAACCCAAATTTATGAAACTCTTCCAAAATGCCAGCTTTTCACAATAAGCGCTGAAACGCTCCCCGGTCATCCAAAACCCGATCTGGACATACACCTAAGTCCAAAATCATCATACGAACCTGTTGAAACTTTCAAATCCCGATTCCGAGGTCGCTTACTTAAAAGTCAAACCTTAGTCAATCCTTCCAACTTAAGCTTCCGAAATGAGAATTTTCCTTCCGAATCAACTCCGAACTTCCCGAAATTCAATTTCGACCACACGTGCAAGTCATAATACCTGAAGTGAAGCTACTTAAGGACTCAAACCACTGAATGACGCGCTAGAGCTCAAAACGACAGCAGTCGGGTCGTTACAAAATTAACCTATAATATAAGTAAATTGATATTACACAATATCTCAATCTCAAAGCTCGAGGAGTAAAAAAAGAAAAATTATTGTTGAACTGCAACAAAAGCAATACCTTTCAGGACGTACTAAAATTAGGCAATGTACCAAAGAGATCATATAAAATAAAATTTATGAGATAAGAAGAATTATTTACCTGAACCAATAAAACTGTCATAATTTTCAATAGATGCGGGGATGCCAATTACCAAAGGTTACTCTTAAAGAACACAAATTTAAGATTGTAATATAGTATAATATAATCAATTAAAAGAGGTAATCAAATTAATCTTTTCATACCAAATACGAGCAGCTTGAGTTGGCCGTAATTTTAAATATAGAACATAGAACAAAAGCTCGCATAACAATTAATAGTTTTAGCTATAAAACATAGAACAAAAATAATATTGAATTGATAAAATCTTCAATTGATATGAGTTAGAATGCGTAAACCAATTTTATGTTACGAATTCAATGATCCAAACAACATATACAATAATTGTAAATAAGTCAATTTTAAACTAATATGAGATATTATAAATAAAACTCACAATTGACAACTTTTCAATTTGTAGTTGTTTACCAAGAATGCACGAACGTCTATTATTGCATGACTTTAAGAATTATAGGTTAGAAAATTTACCTTAAATCAAAAGCAAATTTACCTATGCAGATGTCGATACTCTAAAGTGTTTATGATAAAGAATGTAAAATTTGTGCCTTCTTTTATAGAAATGATCATCTCCTCCTTATTTTAAATTGTTTTGGTCCAAAAATTCTGAAAATATAAAGAGGCGACACAAAAGCCACTATTAATAACCTAAAACTTAAATTGAATCCTAAACCTAAACAAAGAAAAGACACTCGTAAGAAACAATAAAAATAAAAGACATAATATAAGTAAAGAATTCTAAACAAAGAAAATTCTATTCTAATTTAGAATCCTAACCTAAATGAAACAAAAAACATAAAAAAAGACACGGCGTAAGGAAAGAATCCTAAACAAAGTAAAATCTAAAGAATCATAAACCTAAAGGAAAGCACACGCAATTTAATTTTTCCCTTGAGAAAAAAAATAATTAATACAATTACAATTATATCCAATGTAGAATTCACTTACAAAGGATAAAAAAGGCGATCAACATTTTGATAGGGCCTTCGTGCTTTTAATTTCTCCCGAACTACGCCAGCTGGCATAATCTTACCGCTCATTATGACCACGCCAACGTTTTGTTATTTCTAAACCCACCTTTAAACCTGCCGTATTGATTCCTCATATACGTTAGGAGTGACGTTGTTCAACAACTACCTAAATATGTACCCTTTCCCAAGCAATACATAATAAATAATCATAGTTAATTGATGGCCATTCAATCAACATCAATAAACACGTAGTTATTGAACAAGTAGAGAAATCCAACGACTCAATTATATAAGAACATAACAAGAATTTATCCTACAAAAGGTTCTATCATAATCCTAGATAAGAAATTAGATATTCATAATAGTATGTAAAAATACAATTGTAACGACCCGACCAGATATTTTGAGAATTAGCGTCATGTTCGATTTCTTAAGGTTTCGAGTAGCTTCGTGTTATGTATTATGACTTGCGTGTGTGGTCGAGTTCGATTTTTGGATGATTCGAGATTGATTTGGAAGGATGATTCTTGTCTTAGAAGCTTAAGCAGAAAGAGTTTATCGGAGTTTGACTTTTGGGTAGACGACTCCGGAATGGTATTTTGACGATTCCAGTTGCTTCGTATGGTGATTTTGGACTTAGGTGCATGCTCGGATTTGAATTTGGAGGTTCGTAGGTTGATTTGATGTATTTTAGCAAAAATTGGAAAGTTGAAGGTTTGAAAGATCGAGAGGTTTGAACGGGAGTTGACTCTGTGAATATCGGGCTCAGATTACANTAAGCAATACATAATAAATAAGCACAGTCAATTGATAGTTATTCGATCAACAGAACTAAGCATCTAGTTGAACACGTAACGAAATTCAAAGTAGGATACGCGCGTTGCGCGTGTATCCCATCTCAAAGAATAATATTTTAATAAAAAAAATATTTGAGTTATAAAATAAAATTTTAAAAAGTTCCTATATATACAATAAAATTGTATACTTTGTAAAGTTTTTACGCTTTATAGCAAAGAATTCGATTGACGTTCTTCCTCGATGGTATAACTTGATGATTAAAAGAAAAATAAACTTTTGAGTAAAAGAAAAGTATCAATCCATTATCTATTTATCTACTATTGTTTTTTCAATATCTAAAGGAAATTGAAGTTTCTCCCTCGATTTTTCAAAAATAAAGCTTTGCGGATCTGGCTGAAAGTGATTAATGAATAGTGTCATATGAAAGGGAAATGGAGTGATAAAATTGTTCTTATGTGAATAAATAGAATGACCAAAGGCTGATATAGAAAACCAAAATTATACATGTCACGACTTGAAATTTCCACCTTCGGGACCGTGATGGCGCCTAACATTTCACTTGCTAAGGTAAGCCAACATTAGAATAATTTAAACTATTTTTACAATTCATTTTAATTAAATAGTAAAGAAATCAAATAACTGGAATAATGTCTGAATTAAAGTGAATAAATCAAAATAATAACGATGTCTAAATACCATCCCAAAACTGAAGTCACAAGTGTACGAGCTTCTAGAATAATACAAACAAGGGTCTGAATAAAAATAAAGATATCTGAAAGAAAGCACACAACTAAGATATAGTAGAAGGGGACTTCAGAGCTGCGAATGTTGTGTAGCTATACCTCAAGTCTCCTCTGATAGTTGAATCCGAGCAAATCTATAGTACGCCGATGGAACCAACTCTGGCATCTGTACAAGAAGTGCAGAGTGTAGTATAAGTACAACCGACCCCATGTATTCTGTAAGTGCCGAGCCTAACCTCGACGAAGTAGTGACGAAACTAAGGTAGGTCGCTTACATTAACCTGTACGCAATAATAACAATAATAACAGGAATAGAAGTAAGACCGGTAAATCATATCAATAATTGAAGTCAATCCAGCAGTTATAATTTCTCAATTAATTTCCGTTGCAGCGTGCAACCCGCTCCAACAGTATAAACTTTCAATAATTCTGTTGCGGCGTGCAACCCTCTCTAACAATATAAACTTAAATTAATTTTGTTGCGGCGTGCAACCCGCTCCAACAATATAATTAACAACTCTAAATGTAAAAATACTCCAATAAATACCACACTAATAAGAAATTATTAGGCAACAAGGCATACAATAATTGTGATTTATTTAGGAAAACAAGCAATGACAAGAAGCAATTAATTGTGGAAATCAGGGAGAAAATATGCAATTTAATATTTAATATGCTAAATGTCAAGTAGCAATTAAGACACATAATTCAAATAAGCATGTAGCAATTATAGAATGAATTCAAGACATAATATTGAATAAGGAATATGAGAGAAATAATTAATGAAATAATTAATTCAAGATTTAAAATAATTTATGATTTTCAGATAATTATGCAAACAATCAATTTGACGACGTATAGGCACTCGTCACCTCGCCTTACGTCATTACACATGAAATTCACTTAACAAATAATTCAAGGGTTCTATTCCCTCAAGTCAAGGTTAACCACGACACTTACCTCGCTTCGCAACCAAATTCAAGATTTCAATAAACCTTTGCCTCGTGAATTGGTGTCCGAAAGCTTCAAATCTTGTCATAAATAATTCAATACACTCAACATGAATCGTAGGAATTAATTCCATATGAAATTACAGATTTTTTGGATTATAATTCGAAATTCATCTCAAAAATTAACAGTGGGACCCACATCTCGAATCTCGAAAAAACTCATAAAATTTGAACACCCATTCCGAGATGAGTCCAACCATACCAAAATTATCGAATTCCGATATCAGATTGTCTTTCAAATCCTAAATTTTCATTTTTGAAATGTTTTATAAAACTCCCAATTTCCTCCATCTAAACCGAAATAAATGATGAATATTGACATAGATTTATGAAAAACAAACACTTGCGGATAGAGAACACTTACCCAAATCTAATTCGTGAAAAATCCCTTTGGAATCGCTCAAAACCGAGACTCAAAACTCAAAAATGAGTAAAAATGGCAAACTTTCGATTTTAAACATTCTGCCTAGGCAAGTCGCATGTGTGAAATGCGACTTTGTCTCATATTTTCAGGCAAACAAAAACTGCTACCAACCTTTAGTAAATCGATCATAACCTTCTTTACAAATGTCCAAATGATAAATGGTTTACCTTTCTGGAAACTACAATCAAAGCGCTACAACTTTCGTGTTTTGAAAATCTCCAGATTCCTTATAGATTGCGAGATATAAGCTTCCAAAGTCAGCTCTGTGCATCAGAAATTTGCACATTGTTGTAGCCGAAAATTGCAGTACCAATTTTCAGTAAATCGATCACAACTTTCCGTACAAATATCCAAATGATCAATGGTTTACCTTTCTAGAAACTAGAATCAAAGAGTTACAACTTTTGTGTTTTGATAATCTCCAGATTTCTTATAGATTACGAGATATAAGCTTCCAAAGTCAGCTCTATGCATCAGAAACTCGCACACTCCTGTAGCCAAAAACCAACAGTTAAAATAGCCTAAAAATGGTCTGAAATCACTTCGAAACTCACCCGAGCCCCTCGGGATCTCGTCCTAATATTCCAACAACTCCTGAAATATAATACGGACTTACTCGGGGTTTCAAATCACGTCAAACAACGTCAAAATTATAATTCACACCTCAATTCGGACTTATGAGTTTCAAATGTTTTATTTACAAAACTCGTGCCGAAACGTGTTAAATGAATCCGAAATGACTTTAAATTGGCATACAAGTCATAAATGATATAACAGAACTATTCTAATTTTCAGAATCGAATTCCGACCCCGATATCAATAAAGTCAACTCCCGATCAAACTTTTCAAAAATCTTCTATTTTCCAACTTTTGCCAAAATGCGCCGAATTGTCCTACGGACATCCAAATCCAAATCCGGACATACGCCTAAGTCCAAAATCAACATACGAAACTATTGAAATCATCAAAATTCTATTCCGGAGTCGTTTGCTCAAAAGTCAAATCTTCGGTCAAACTTTAGAAATTCAAGCTTTATAAAATCAAACCTTTTATTTTATTTTTTTTCAAAAACTAATGGAAAATGTGCCTACACACCTCAAAATAAATTGAACTTTAGTACACAAGTCACAAATATTGTTATGAAGATGATCAAACTCTCGGAATTCAAATCGGAACCCGGTATCAACAAAAATCCAATTATGGCCAATTTAGGAATTATTTAAACCTTTAAATTTCTAATTTTTGTCAAATGGCGATAATTCGAGCTATGGACTTCCGAATGTGATTTAGGGCATACGTCCAAGTCCCAAATTACGATACGGACCCATCAGGACTGTCAAAACACTGATCCAGGTCCGTTTTCGCAAAATATAGACCGAAGTCAACTTAAGTGGGTTTTAAAGCACTACTTCATATTTTTATCCATTTTTCATATAAAATATTTCCAGAAAAATATACGGACTGTGCACGAAAGTCGAAAAATACTGAATGGTATTATTTCAGGTCTCAAAGCATAGAATTAAATGTTAAATTTAAAGATAACCTATCGGGTCATCACAATAAAGAAACAATTTGTGCTGTAATTCTAGTTACGACATAAGAGTTATCAGAAAATAATAAATGC
Organism: Nicotiana otophora; assembly: GCA_000715115.1. Classification (NCBI taxonomy): domain Eukaryota; kingdom Viridiplantae; phylum Streptophyta; class Magnoliopsida; order Solanales; family Solanaceae; genus Nicotiana; species Nicotiana otophora. Next base: position 32,112 of record AWOL01S0017264.1, read on the forward strand.
TTCAAGGACATGGGCGAGAATGCTACCAAAATTAGTGTGATAGCTATGTTACGTAGTTTAAATAAATAAATGATTCTTATAAGGTTTATTAATTAGTTTCAAATAAGGAAAGATTTAACATGTAAAATTTTAGTTGATTATAAAGGCCTAAATATTAGGAAAAAATAATTAAATGATAATTTTGTCCAATTTAAAAATAATTTTAAAGGGTAAAAAAGATAAACAATATTTTACTAAGGGTCTTCGTACTTTTAATATAGTATATTTAATTAAATTTCACTAAGGGTCTTAGTGTGCCCTAGTCGTAGGGTCTTAGCGTACTCTTATTGCTTTTAATATTTCACTAAGGGTCTTAGCGTACCCTAGTCGTAGGGTACGCACGTTGCGCTTGTAACCTATCTCAATGAGTAATTGTTTTCTGAAAAAAATCACATATATAATAA
>AWOL01S0017265.1:7523-17983 GCA_000715115.1 Nicotiana otophora
GACTTGTACTACCACTCCTTGGATTATTGTATGGGAATTCAGTTATTTCATTTATTGATTTCTTATTATTTTCATTAGAACTGTGTTGACTGTTGTTTGGCTTACCTAGTGGGTTGGGTTAGGTACCATCACAACTCGGTGGATTTGGGTCGTGATATGTTGGTATCAGAGCTCTAGGTTCATATGTTCTATGAGTCATGAGCAAGTGTCTAGTAGAGTCTTGCGAATTTGTATGATAACGTCCATACCTATCTTCGAGAGACTACACGACATATAGGAAACTTCAGATCTTTCTTTCCTTATCGTATGGCATTGATTTAGTTTGAAGTGTATCTCTTTGAATTCCTTCCATCCACTCATATGTGGGTCGATGACTTGTGATTTCATGAATGAGGTGCGAGATGTGTTCTTTGTGTTGAATTGATTGGGCAAGTCGGTAGTTTCATATTGTGTGAGTATATGCTTTTGGACTTATATGTCTGGTAGTGTCCCTAAGAGTGGGATTGATGGCTCTGAGAGTGGCTGAGTAGCAATATGATGAGTATTATATGATTGTGGTATGTGCTTAGATGGTTGGGATGTGATAAGAAGAATGTTACTTAGTATGGGAAAAGACTATGGATGCTTGATTTCTATCTTGATGTGTGGTACAATCTCGAGATATGGGCGTGCTGAGGGGTCTTTCATGTTGTTCATTTGTGGAATGAAGTGGATTGTTATGTCTTGTTGATGAGTTCAGATTTGGGAGGATTTAGTGATTGTATAGTGGTTGTGGCCATGAAAGGGCATAGAGAGATGTCAGTTTGAGGTAAAACAGGTGGATTATCTTCTGCGGGATGTTCTGAGTTGTGTGATCCTTACGATTTTAGGAGAAGATGTTCCTTCATATCAATAGATTATGTGCTGTAATATGAGTTTGTATTGCTTGGGGAAGTTCACATGGCTATCGCGAGGATAGATATGCGCTTAATAAATGATTTGAGCTATTTTTATTGTTAGAGCTACATGAGCATATGAAGGACTTAGTTGAATTACAGTGAGTTATTATGACAGTTATGGAGTAAGGGCATTGTGGGTTATCAACTGCTAAGTTCTGTGGCTTCGAGCCAAGTGGGGGAGTCTGTTGTCGATGATCAGATTGCATGGTCATGTGTTACGTTAGTTTTGGTCTGAGGCATACTTATGGATTGGTCATGACTTGAAGAGGTTGATTTTGAGGATAACTTGAAGAGGTTGATTTTGAGGATGACTCGAATGAGGAAATTGCTGGATGCATGATGTGATATACTTTGTGGGCATATTGGAAATCTTGGAATGATTCGGGTTTGTTATTCATGGTAGATGTAGTATGCACAGAGAAGGGATATACACAGTTTCGTAAGATATGGTTTCTTCATGAGGTATTTGGGTGCTGATTGAGCACAAGTTGTTCGGCTCGTATTGTTAGTGCATTTGAGATTACAACAGAGTGGATGACTTTCAAAAAAATTCTAATCAGCTTAAGATTTATGTATCATTAATGATTCTATATTTCAGCACTTCATAGGTTAAAGAAACAACTTTAGATTCACAAAAGGTCTCTTTGGTGCTGGCATTTTGGTTGTGTTATTATTGGATTCCTAAGAGGAAATATGGTGTCTTATAAACTTTAGGATGACGTGGATTCATGCTAGGATCTCTTGTGATGAGCTTTGGTTAAGGATCGTAGTGTAATGGCAACAAGAATTGTTAACTGGAAGGCAAGTCGAGGAGAATTAAAAGAATGGGGTCTGCTTGGTAGTGATTCGGGTTTGCATGGTAATAGATTTCATCGGTTCTGATTCCTTGGTTTTTTGCTAATGGGTTTCGAAGAGCTCAAAATGATTTCAGCCAGGGCTTGGGGTGGATGTTTTCGATAGCGATGAGTAATATGTTGGGTATTGTGATTGTTTCTTGGATAGGGGTCAAGTGGAAGGTTTATGACTAACATAATATGTGTCCGGTTTGTAATTCCGGGATGATAATGGGGTTCTCGTATTTTTCTTATGATGGCATGATAGATGTGGTGCGACGTGCGGGATTAAGGTTTGCATGTACGATGTTACAGTTAAGCTTTGAATTGAAGTTCAGGAGTTCGTGATAGCATTGACAGTTTCAGACATTTAGAAGGATGCTGACACTGTATGTATCACCTGATAATGGTGCATATTTCAGAAGGTGCACTGTGTTTGAATTGCAGATGCTTGACTGTTAGTACGGTAATCGCCTAGTTGTTGGGTGACTACTGATTTTCAGATTTTGCTATGTGGCACGGAAGAATTATGGAAATATTTCGTGTGAGGTGATTGTGTCTGAGGGGTGTATCATTCATTTGTGTAGTGAAGTTGGGATCGGACGTGGATATTCATGTATTCTAGGGATTTAAAGATTATGAGGGTTCTCAAAGGCAGATTGTTCGTTGGTTGTAGACAGTGACAGTATGTTAAGAGGTTGACAGCTGAGTGAATGTGTTATGGATATGTTAATGGGGACGTTCTGGAGGTTCTCTACCTATTCCGTGCGTATCGGAATTGATTTTGAGGCCATTGGTAGGTCTAATGACAATGTGTGCTCTATATCGGGTTGGCTTTGTTTACTTAGCACAGTTACAATTGAGGGAGTGTCATATGTTAGAGTTTATCTTATTCTTCTTCTGATATTTTTCATGTATTACTCTCCTATGCTACAATGATTTGTGAGACTCTTTACTTTTTACACACATGATGTGGTTCTATTTGGGCCTTGTGGCGGAATTTGAGTGAGATGGCCCTTGGTTATGGTCTTCCTGCTTGTGGTATAATGATAAGTGTGGATTTTGACCACTTTACTATCTTCATGCTTTAGTTTTAGTCCGAACATATTGATATATGTTGCCAAACCTAATGAAAGTGTGCAAATTGCAGGAATATTGGAGATTTTGACTCTAATGAAGAAATCCAACTCAAAAAGGAGTGTTCTGCTTCACAAGGCAAGAAGGAGCGCAGCATACCAGAAGTGCAGTCCGCAAAAGTATTTCTACGGCTGTAGAAGAAAGTGCAGACCGCAAAATTCTCTCTGCGGTCGCAGATGATATGTAGAAGCCCAAACGTGATTGAAGAGAAGTACGGACCGCACACAATTTGTGCGGCCGCAGAACGTGGTCGCACTGACATGAATCAAAAAGTTTAGAGAGTGTGCAAAATGACCAAGACTGAAGCCTTGCCAGAGGTGCAGACCGCACATGATTTGTGCGACCACAAAAGCTGAAGTGCAGCCGCAAATCAAATTGTGCGGAAGTAGAATCTCTCAACCTGCAGACTCAAGTAATGTGCGGACCGCACATATAATTGTGTGGCCACAGAACCTCCCGAAGGGAATTTTCATCAGCGAATTTTGGGCCACTATAAATAGACGGAAATCACTTTTTAGGTCAAGTTTTGAAGTTTTCTTAGGTGTAGCCATTGTAGTTTAACATTTTGGGTAATGCTTGATCATTTTGGGACAAAAACATCATAGTCTATCATTTAATTTTATATTATGGCTTTAATTAGTGTTTCTTCTATGTTATGTTCATTTTCTACTATGAGAAGCTAGATACTTACTAGGTTTATGACCGAACCCTAGTGTGTAAACCTTATATGTATCTAATGTAATGNACCACTAACTGTGATCTACACTGTCTTCTATGTAACCAACTGCATCCATTTAAAGATGCAGTGCCCCCGGCAAAAGGGACGTTAGTTCCGTCGAATAGTATTAGTATGTAAAGCTAAAACACCATCTCAATAGAGTAGACTATAATACATGGGGGGGGGGAGTCATAAGTTCAATAAGAGCTTCAAAACAATACTAAAACATCAAGTATGGATCACATAAGTTCTCAAGTCAATTTCCATCTTATTAGGTTGGGTAATCTTTAGTGCCATATGCCACAATCCACAATACCACCTTGTTCTTACACGGAGTCCGATCTCGACCCGATCGGCTAGATCACCTCATTTGAGACATCAACCATATCCACAATTTCAATTATCATTTCCAGCACAGTTACCACCATGTGTGCAGCATGGCGTCCGATCACGGTCCGGTCGGGTAGGCTATCTCACTTGAGACATCAACCATAACCATAATTTCAATTATCTCACATCATACTTCTTTCATATTATTTCGCTTCATTGGCACTAGTGATCTCGATTACAAAAATCATTCTTGGCACTTGGCCATATTGCATAATTCCAGTTCCCTTTTACACATTCAAATATCATTATCATTATCATTATCATTATCGACAATAATAAGGTTTCCTTTTAAAGACATTAAATTCACATAACACAACAATTTGGGAATCTTAGGCACATAGAGGCTTTTCATACAATTTGGCATAACAACCTTTATTTCGATCTTGACATGAAGTCTTAACATTCCTACACATATTACACAGTTTGAACATATCCTCAATTGGCAAGATGACATGATGAAGCATTTAGAATAAATATTGAACATATATCCTTCGACACAACCACATTAGGAATAGCTAATTCAATAACGATCAAGGTCTTACTTAATTATATGAACACCGTGGGATTCGATTCTAAGAAGAAGGGGGTTTATCCATACATACCTCACTTGAGCTTCCTTATACTCTAAAATGTTCTAGAATTCTTAGCAACTTCAATCTATTTTAGAAATATAACAAGTTGAGACAAAATTAGGAAGAAACGTGGTTTTAGCTCATTTGAGCATATTATCAAACACTAGGTGTGCATCAATGTTTGAAGCCCCCTTTTTGAAGGATTACAAATTTTCCCAACCCATTCTCTACCATTTTTAGCTCACAACCTCCCCATATACTTCAAGGATACATGCATGAAAGACAACAACCCTCACACCCAATAATTGACTCTCTAATTAACCCATTTTTGTAAATTTTTGCAATTGAGAGCTAGGACATAGATTCTTACCTCATAGGAAGAAGCCCTAGGTCTCTCTCTTGATAATATTCAAGGTTTTAAGTAAGAATTGAAGAGCAATTTTAATAAAGATCACTTCTCCCTCCAGGACCCTTGTTGATACCCAATTTTCCCCTCATATTGTTAAAAATATATATATACTTTGAAAATAGTATATTTGCATTATCATTTAGTTTATAAACCTATATAAGATTTTTTCATAATATTTCATAATTATTAAAGGCTTTAAATCGATTTATTTTTGCATTATTATTATATAAACATCTAGTAATTATCCTTCAAATAATTTTATGATTCTCTAATCATCTAAACTTCTCATTTACACCAACACGATATTTTAAATACTTTTCAGTGCATTTTGTATAATTACATTTGCATTTTAGGGCTAATCGCACATTTTTGCAATAATAGCACATATTTATGTATAATTACATTATGTATGCAAATAAATAACTTTTTATATTTTTATAACGTTAAATAATTATTTTTAATATCTTTAGGGCACAAATAATATTTTTGTCATTTATTAATTACTTTTATAAATTAGTTTTATTAACTATTGGGTATTTAAAACATAGCCTAAGATCCTACTTATTTTTCGGACCAATCACTGGCCCAAAATCTAATACCCTAGCCCAAATCAACTAACCCAACCCCACAACCCGATCTCGACCCGTTTTAACCACACAACCCAACCACCTTTTAATCATGGCCGTTGATCTCTGAGATCAACGACCCATATCACACCCTCTCTTTTAATTACCCCAAACACCCAACCCTAATCCCCATTTCTCACCATCCGCCGCCCTCATATCCTCACCTCCCTTCTCGCTCCTAGAACTCTAGCCACCGCCCTCCTAAAATCTGTCCTAATCCCACCCAATATGGGATTCCATGGTGTTTCTTTGCCATATACGGCCTATCTTTGGTACTGGTTACTCTTCTACACTGCTTGCCTAAATATGGCAAGCAGATCTCATAAAGATCGAACAAAAAATGGTTCAAATCCTTGACTTTTCTGATATTTTGATATTTATCATTTTGCTATATTGTAAGTACAATATTTGTGTATCGTTTATTGATTCTTACTTACCCTAAAATTAGGATTTTCAAATTTCCTCAATCGGACCAAAATTGGTTCGATTCTCTGATTTTANCAATTCTATAATAAAATTTACAAAGAATTGCCTTAGATATTGTTTTTAACATTCTTTTGTCTCTAATATCTATTTAATTATTTTTTAAAAAACATATATATGTTGGGCCGACTTACCCCGTTTAGCCTGCGGGCCGGTCCTGCGCCGGTCCTTAAAAAAGTCCGTTTAGCCCGGGCCCGTTTGGTCCGTTTAATTTGGGACCGGGCCCGGGACCGTTTGGACCGGTCCACTTGGCCCGGGACCGGCCCACTTGCCAGCCCTAGTTTGAATGGAACAAGTGATCAAACATAACATATTTGGTTAAACATTCCCAACACCCATACACAACCCATATAGTATCTACGGAGCCTCTAAANTCCTAAAAACTAGGGTTTACTTGACTTCTCCTAAATTGATTTTGAATCAGTTCCGCATGTTATTCTTTCCTTTTTATTTAAGATTGATTGATTGTTTTTCCTTGTTTGTGTGTTTAATTTTGCTACTATAAAAACCCAACCCCTTCCCCTTTCGGGACACAACTGGAATCACTATTCTCTCACTAACAACTAAAGTTTTCTACTCTATACTGGTTCACTATTCGATTCTGTTTGGTTCTTGGTCGGCTAAAAGCCAAGGCCACCTGTCTTCTACTTTTTCTGACCTCTCTTGGGTGTGAGCACTGGGTTCTTGAAACCCTTGGAACTTGACACATTCAGGACTCTGGGTCCTTACTGCAATCGTTTTCTTATTTATTGAATAGTCACTAGTTAGTTTCTAACTTTTGCAATGTTTAGTATGTTCTAATTAGCATGTTCTCTGAACTGCATGATCTAATGCATTTCTTCGACTCTTTTCTTCCTAATTCTGCTTGTGATTGCTAGCTTAATAATGCTTTGCATCTAGTCTAATTAATTTAGACAAAATAAAGCATGCTTAATTTAGTTTGTGATAACCTAAAAAATATGTTTTGACTATATGGTTCAATCTATGTTCTCTGCCTAATTTTGAACTTCTAATGACCAATTTGATATTATTAGTTTGCCCTAACTTGTTTAAGACCTTTACTCTGAATGTTATATGCTCTTATGACTATGGTTATCACCCTATGTATTCTTGCCATATCCAATATGTACCTCTGACAACTTGTTATCCTTAAAACTAATCCTCCTTGACTGATACCCTCTATGATATATAATTCTGTTTGTATTATACCGTGTAATCCTGAGTTTTTTAAGTTCTACACTGGTTGCATTACGTGGTTTTACTAGTCTAACCCCTTTGCTTGTTGACTTTACAATACCTGGCTCTTTGTTTCTTATCATATGACACCCTGCCCAATGTGTTAGTTTGCTTCATGAGTTCATTATGTGATTAACTTATAGTATTTGCAAATGCTTTTCCAAACCTATTACTATTTTTCATTGATTGTTTCTTGTTATGAGTCTAATTCTGGGCTGGCTGAAAGCCAAGGCCCCCTCCCCTAAATCTTCTATATCAACCTCCCTAGTGTGAGCAATGCCCGGGGTCCATTTTGAGACCCCTGTTAACTCTGACACACTAGGGTCTAAGGTTCTTTGGGCCACTTTGTCCTAATTGTTCAACTCTGCCCCTCATTTTCACCTACTGAATAAACCAATTAGTTTGTGTAAATGGCTGTTGCTCAGCTCTGGCTACTGGGTTTTGGCTATTTTTGTGTAAATAAATATTGTTTTCTGGGTTTGATTGGCTATGACTTATGGGCTATGGTGAAGCCTGTTGGATATGTAATTGAAGGCCTGGCTGGGCTGGGTATACATTGGGCCTGTCTTAGGCCCACTATAGTTATTTTGTAACTTTGTAATTTATTTCATTCATTGGGCCTGTAATAATGTTGTAATAATAATTGGGGTATTAGTAAAATTGGGAAAATGGGTCTATTATAATGTTTGCATGAAACGGGTAGTAATCCTGCCTATAGGTGTTTAATTTGCTCAAGCATGTTCTGCTACCATGTGTTGTTAGATATCCTGCCTATAGGTGTTAATTTGCTCAAACATATTCTGCTCCTATGTGTCATTAGATAACCTGCCTATAGGACTTGAGTGCTTAATTCGTCTAACGTATTATGCTCCTATATGTTTTGTTAGGAAATAAAATGACAAATCTCCAAATTTGCATAATTGCAGCATATTCATTAGATACCAATATGCATCTAGAAACCATGCCTATAGGACTTTGATTGGTTAATTCATTGTTGTTATTATAATTTCTCACTTAGGAGACATGCTTATAGGAGTTAAGTATAAAAATCAGTTTCAATCACTAATCGTTAGAAATCCTGCCTATAGGGTAATACAACTTGCCTTAATGTGTTAATATTGAACTTTCATACATTATTTCATTGCTTAACTGTGCCGCTATTAGAAAGCATGCCTACAAAATCAAACTGGGTAATTCTGAGTATTTTCAATAGTTATCACTGCCAATTAGTGCGTAAATCATCTAGATAACATGTCTATAGGTTTAATCGCTTATAACCTGTAATTAGTAGGCAACTGTGTAGTCACTTAGAAACCATGTCTATAGGGCCTAATGCCTTTAATTTGACTCAATCCTGAAATTGTCTAACGTTTAATGTGAAAGTTTGTTCGCGTGCATTTGTTGTCTAAGTGTGGAGGCTAACTTGAGCCCTTAATTGGTTTTACATGAAGTCCAACATGTTTTGTATGTAGCCTATTCTTATCATTTATGAGCAGCCTACGCTAAGTCTAGAAACCATCCAAAATAGAGGTCCAAATGCCTCGTGGGCCATAGGCATGAGACGGGTAGTGCACACATAGGGCACGGTTTAGAATCAACTAGTGCGCTTTAGGTAGAAACATAAAGATAGTACTCGGGTAGTAGGAGATGATAGTTTGTGCCTGCTGAATAATACGAGTAACACCCCACCTCGAGGGAGTTACAAAGTATTATTTATGTTACACGGGGTGATCCTTTAGGCTAAACAACATAGGACCCCCCATCCTGTCTTTAAACCAATTATATGTGTTTACTCAAGAATTTTCTAATAATTATTTTGTTTTTCAAACTTCTTGTTTTTCTCTCTGACTATTTGACTAATTCATATAAGTCAAGTTCGAGCGGGACCCATGGTTGTGGATCTCGAAGAGTGCCTAACACCTTCTCTTTGAGGTAATTTCAGCCTTTACCCGATCTTTGGTGACGCAAACTGGTTAAACAAGAGTTATTTTCAAATAGGTGCCCTAATGCACCTCAAACCCGTTAGGTGGCGACTCTCTCGTTTAACCCCTTCCTTTAAAAGAGTTGTCATGTGTCGAAACCAGATTTCGCGAGAAAGAGGGGCGCGACAGCATGGCGACTCTGCTGGGGATACTTTTTTAGGCTCATACCACTGCGAACTTGTTCTATATGAATTAGTCTTCTCTGATAATATGCTAATCTTTTCCCTATTTTCCGTTTATGTGAATTCATATTAATATGCAAATCTTTGCCTAATTTGGTTACAATATGCGTTTTCCCTNAGCGAACTTGTTCTATATGAATTAGTCTTCTCTGATAATATGCTAATCTTTTCCCTATTTTCCGTTTATGTGAATTCATATTAATATGCAAATCTTTGCCTAATTTGATTACAATATGCGTTTTCCCTTTATTTTCTAGTTATGTTCACTTGCTCCGAATCATTTTTTTAAACTTTTCTATATCATTTCATTCCCCATCCCTACCCTTTTGTTTGCTTTATTGCAATTCTTTCACATTGCGCGAACTAACTTCTTCCTTATTTTCCTTTCTTTTTATGTCTTTACGCTCCATTTAATACTGCATTTATTATCTTCATTATGCAAAATACTTGAGAACGTATTGTTTTATATTTACGTAAAGCATGCTCCACATCATATTCCACTCGTGCGTAAATAATACCATAGCGGCGATTGATGAGTGTCCGCGCTCTTCCTAAATCACCCTTTTAAATTTGGAAAGGCTTATTTGCGGTAAAACTAGTCGATCAGCGGTGCAATCGACGGTTCCGTGCCTTCCCCTCTCAAGTTGTCCACTTGAGGGTACCGGTCTAGACTCTTCTAGAAACCCTCACTCTAATATTAACTGTGCATGCATCATGTCTAACCTAGTATGGGTTAGAATGTTGTCCGGGTAATAACTCTCTAAGGCAAGCCTTGTCCAAAGTCCGCCGGGATTTCCTTAAATTCCAATAGGTACAATCATGATATGTGCATTATTTGGAGACAATGTGCCGATATGCTAATCATTAATGTGTAAATAGTCGAATCTAGAGGGGGAAAGGGCTAACTTTATTTGTTTTGCAGAAATGAGGCACGAAGTTCCCAGGTTCGGCATG
>AWOL01S0017266.1:0-19088 GCA_000715115.1 Nicotiana otophora
CATAACCAATAATGGAAATAGGAAGAAGGAAGTGAAAAACTCGTAGAAGAATTTCCCGCCTTGTTTCTAGTGTGTTCTTGCCTCCTTAGGTCCAAAATCCCAAAGTAGGTCTCTTCTTAAAAAATTGTATTTAATGACTATCTATATGTATAAGAAAAAAACCTAGATGAAATAACCAAATCCAAAATTAAAAAGGAGATAAAATAACTTTAAAACTCGGAATACCCTCGCTACAAACCATGCTTCGCGACCTCTATAGCGCTCCACCTCGCTACAGACCGTGCCTCGCGACCTATGTAGCGAGATTTCCACTGCGCGACGCCAGCTCCATAGCGAGCTTTAAAGCTTGCAACGCCTGACTTTTGTCTGCTTCGTTTCAGTTTTTTTCGCTGCTTCATTCTGATTTGTATATTTCTTTGCCTAACTTTCCATTCATTTCTTTGCTTTTCAAATATCAATCATCACTCCATCATCAAATAATCACGAGCCAATTATGACACCAGAATTATTCTCATCATCAAATAATCACGAGTCATTCTTGTAGTGCATAAAATACACATAAAATCTCTACTTTACTCTCAATTTCGTTTTCAACGTACCTACACATAAAATAAGCTCAATTAAGCACAAATATAGTATAGTTTAGCATTAAAGCCCCAAAATACAAGATAAGTAATGCACTAAAAATATGAAATTATAACCAAACATCACTACCCCACACTTAAACGTTGCTCGTCCTCGAGTCAACTAACAATTCACACTATCTTTGAGCACTTTGTTTTTGCACAATTGAGGCACACTACACCAATGACCATGGTTAATTGCAACAATTCAACTTTAGCATATGTAATCACATACACTTCCCTTTTCTTATGCCGTACTTCACAAATATTCACAACAAAAACAACATGCTCATAACAATCCTAGCCTCAAAAACCGACTCAAAAGTCACAACGCACTCATGGCTTGAACACCCAACATCATTGAGAGAAGTCTAATAACGTCACATATCCCTCGCGAAATCATGTGCCCTCACAACAAGAACAAATGAGTAAGTTGAATCTACAAATGCTCAAATATATTTTAAGGACTCAGATAAATCAAATAAATTTCTCACTCTCATAAAGAAGCCACATGCAAGCACAAAGTACCATAGGCTTGCCCAGTATGTAAACATCTACTAATGTAGGCTTGCTCAATCTAAAATCAGTTAAGACTTTTTCATGATTGTAATGTGGGCTAAGGGAAGGTTAAGATATATTTTGGATTAGTGGTTAATCCTCCCAAGCACTTTAACACATCACATAATAACTTTAAGCGCAAATTCATCAATCCACTTTAATTTCACAAACTAGATCACACACTAAAACTATTTCCTTTTTCTTTAAGTACTACTTTACTTTATATCCCACTAGAAAGAACAAGACAATAATTTATTCATATATATTTTTTCTTCTTTTCTTCTCTTTTTTTTCTACTCTTGTTTTTCCCTTTTCAGTTTCCGCTAGTGGTGTATTATTTTAAAAAATAAGTGCACCCTTCTTTCTTTCATTGGTTTCACTCGAAAGCCACCCCACACTTAGTCCTTACTTCTTCTAGCGCTCATTTCACAATTAAAGTGTTTAAGAGGTAAAAAGATCAAAATAATAAAATTTTAGAACAAAGGGGTATAGGATTGTAATGTGGTTGCCAAATAAAAGTCTATAGGCTCAAAAGGGTTGACTAGGGATAATTTTTATTCGTGGTAAGCATTAAGTTCAAAAGAATCAAATAAAGCCTAAAATCATTTTTCAAATCGAGCAAAACCTAAAATTTCGCTTCAACTCACATGCCGGAAAAGTTCTAGACTCTAATGCAATGACACGGACTATATAATTTTTCACCACACATGGCACATGACTCACTAAGGACGGTTTCATTCCTATTCTCAAATAATTGTAAGTATTCACGGAGCCACAAAATATTAAACATTAAGCACAAAGTGAACACGAGCCAAGAAAATGAGACATATGCGTCAATAGACCTGCTATCTGACTCAATAAGGCATCATAAGCAATTTCAAACTATAGGGAAGGTAATACACATGCTAGAGTCTAAATATGCTACTATCAAATAAGTCAAAAAGCGCCTAGGCATTTCATCTTCCTTCTTTTATTCCCTAAATCCTATTCTACTCTAAAAATAAAAACTATGACCCGGTTCATACTACATCCTATGAAAAAAAACCGAGGTACAAAGAAAAATCACGGGGGATTAGTACACTACCTACAAAGAAAATCTTTTTTTTTCGAAAAATAAAAAAGATCTAAAATAGCATAGAAAGTCACCCAGACAATCTCCTCACCCCACACTTAAAATTGTGCATTGTCCCCAATGCACACCCATAAATATAAGAGGTTAAAAAAGAAATTCGGTAGGCCAAAGACCGAAGCACTAGCAGCTCATGGGGTACTCAAACTTCTCCCAGGCCTGATCCTTCGTACGGGTACCTCACACTTAGTTTCAACCATCTAGTTTGCTGTTGCATCCTTCTAATGGCTTTGCTTTCCATGCTCCTAGAAAATAAACAATCGACACTACAAGAATAATACAATAATAAAAAACAAATAATAAAAATAAAAATAATAAAAAAGAAGTAAAACTGGGTTGCCTCCCAACAAACGCTTGATTTAACGTCGCGGCATGACGCGAATTATTTTTTTCCTCCACTTTGAACTTATGAATTGAACCCCAAGTTTTGCTTCCAGTTTTCGGTTATGCTCCAGGGGTGGTGGAACAAATCTAGCTTCCCCAAGAAAATAATGTAGCATTCTGCTCTTCTTAGCCTCTGCATGAGGTATGTCATCCTGACTTTCTGGCAAGAAGAATTCCAGAATGTAGGCACCTTGTTCCTTATTCCTTGACTCCTCAATTGGCTTGGATGACTCTATTTTCATATCATCATCCAAACACAATGTAGAAAAATGCTTGTAGTGTGGACCAATGCGCTCAACTACATGAACATTGGGACTGTCAACATCCTCAACACCCATGATTTTAGAGTCAACTAAATATGTATCCTTAGTTGCCTTTAGTATCTCTTCTACAATATCGGCATCCTCAAATTCTAGTTTGATTGATTGTTGATGTTCTACTATATACCTCTTTATTGGTACCTCAATTTCTGTCTCTAATGCATACTGCTCCTGGCTACTATTCATAATATTATCTTATTGAGCATTTAAAGTCTCAACCAATTACCTTACTTGTGCCTCCAGGTAAAGAATAATTGCCTCTTGCCTTTGGATAGTATCCCATTGCCTTTGGTTAGTATCCACTAACCTTTGTATTTGAAGTTGTTTCTCATTACTTCGTTCCATAAGGTACTTTAGCATATCCTTGATCTCTTTCACATCATCATCCCTAGGTTCTTTGTTCATATTAACTTCACAAGAAAAAGAAGAACCGTCAAAGTAAGGGGTTGGGGGAAGATAAGAAATATAAGCACAATCATAAAAAGTGACCATCTTGACCACCATACATATCACATACATTCTACACATAAGATTGAGTTGGTGTACATAACTCGCTCTCGGAAATATTTTAATAATTTTGCCATGAGTGGTTTTCTCCACAATATGTATAAGGAGGATTAAAAGTAGAATTACCAACATCAAACCTCTCATAATTTCAAGATGTCATATTATTAAAATCAACAAGTAAAACAAAAAATAAAATCAAAGTTCAAACTTGCAACCTAGCAATATGTACACCTACAGCTACACCATTAGTTCCCCGGCAACGATGTCAAAATTTGATCACGCCCAACTATGCCTTATAAAAAGGACTAAGCGGTCGTTGTAAATATAATCCGGTTTACAAGTCCGGAGTCGAATCCCATAGAGAACTCAGGCTTAGCTACAGCTGTTCAATATTGCTAAAAAACATAAGTCCAAATAATTTCCTAATTATAGAGATTTTAATATTTATTTCTAACTAATTAACTAACAACTATTATAAAGCAGTAAAATTATCAACTAACAAGGATGAAATTTGAGACAATACTAAGGAGGTCTAGAGTTATGATTTCCCCAATTGTCCAAATCCTTCCCGCTATGCCTTCTATCATTTCGCCTAAGTATTTTTAACCGACCGTGAGTACTTCGGGTGTCATAATTCTCTTCCGAGCAACTAACATAATTTACTAGACATATTCTTCCGAACTACACTAGCTGACACTAGTTTACTGCTCACTAAGATCACATCAAGGTTTCGTTATTCCTAATCCCATATTTAAACCCTTCGTATTGATTCCTCACATACGTCAAGAGTGATGATGTTCAACAACTACCTAAATATGTACCCTTTTCCAATCAATACATACTAAATATGCACAGTCAATTGATGGTCATTCAATCAACAATAATAAATACGTAGTTGAACAAGTAGAGAAATCCAACGACTCAATTATATAAAAACATAACAAGAAGTTATCCTACAAAAGGTTCTATCAAAACTCTAGATAACAAATTAGCTATTCATAATAGTATACAAAACTACAATACTAGAATTCATAACCAATAATGAAAATAGGAAAAAGGAAGTGAAAAACTCGTAGAAGAATTCTCCGCCTTGCTTCTAGTGTGTTCTTGCCTCCTTAAATCCAAAATCCCAAAGTCGGCCTCTTCTTAAAAAATGATGTTTAATGACTATTTATATGTGTAGGAAAAAAACCTAGACGAAATAACCAAGTCCAAAACCAAAAAGGAGACAAAATAACTTTAAAACCCGGAACACCCTCGCTATAGGCCGTGCCTCGCGACCTCTATAGCGTGCTCCACCTCGCTATAGACTATGCCTCGCGACCTCTGTAGAGAACTTTCCACTGCGCGACGCCAGCTCCATAGCGAGCTTTAAAGCTTGCAACGCCTGACTTTTGTCTGCTTTGTTTCAGTCTTTTTCGCTGCTTCATTCCGATTTGTATATTTCTTTGCCTAACTTTCCATTCATTTC
Source organism: Nicotiana otophora (assembly GCA_000715115.1). NCBI lineage: Eukaryota > Viridiplantae > Streptophyta > Magnoliopsida > Solanales > Solanaceae > Nicotiana > Nicotiana otophora. Next base: position 4,993 of record AWOL01S0017266.1, read on the forward strand.
TTTGCTTTTCAAATATCAATCATCACTCCATCATCAAATAGTCACGACAAAATAATTACGAGCCAATCATGACACCAAAATTATTCCCATTATCAAATAATCACGAGTCATTCTTGTAGTGCATAAAATACACATAAAATCTCTACTTTGCTTCTAATTTCGTATTCAACATACCTACACATAAAATAAGCTCAATTAAGCACAAATATAGTATAATTTAACATTAAAGCCCCAAAATGAAAGGTAAGTAATACATTAAAATATGAAATTATAGTCAAACATTACTGATCTTAGTATATCCATTTAACTTAACACATTGCTTTGCGATAGTGTTTATATATCCATAGAATCCACAGTTTGTCCTTCTTCAGTGCAATAGCCTATAATAGTTTCACTACTGCATGCAAAGTGTAAGATATTGAGGTCCCGTGCAAAGTGTAAGATATTGAGGCCCCTTGCTGATTTGGCTGACAGATGGTTTCCCAGGCAATAGACTTCCTTTTTGCATTCTCTTTTGAGCCATTCAATAAGAAGTTGATGCAAATAATGTTACCATATTAAGGTCAATCCTTGGTAGCACAGGGGCTCTTTCTCCAACGAGCTACTTAAAAAAGCCTATGTAGATGTAGATGCATGAGATCAGTGGCGGAGCCACTTTATGGGAAGGGGTGTCAAATGACACCCTTTCGCGAGGAAAATACACCGTGTAGCTAGGTAAAATAAATAAATTATATGTGTATATACTATGTACTGACAACCCTTAATTATTTGATATTTACTTTTATATATTTTGACACTCTTTAATGAAAATTCTGGCTCCGCCACTGCATGAGACTCTATTCTTTGTCTGCTTTGCTTTCAAGAAGGAATGAAAGTACTTGGAGTTAGAATTATCATATGATATCCAAGTGGATCTAGATTGCCGTCTGAGCACCTTCTCTTGGATTTCTTCCCATTTTGCTATCATGCCAAGAGTTTCTTTTTCTTCTGCTATCAGCACAGGTTTTATCCTACTTAATTTTATTATAGTTGAATTATAAATTATTGTTATTTGGTACTTGCATAAATTATAATTGTAAGCATTTTAATTTTATTGGATTTAAATCTAATAAAATAATTTGGACTATATATTAAATTTATTAGTTCAAATAAATATTATGGGCTAATATAATTGGATTAATTACTTAAGTTCAATAAATACTAACTGGGCTAGCCCATTTAGTTGGGCTATAGATGATGAACTCACTTCATTAAGCCCAAGATACCATCTTCCTAGAGGCCCAATTTGGTGCCACGTGTCATATGGCGTGGCACGCCAAGTCAAGCGGAAAAGTCAATAGGATCATGCCACGTGTCAAAATGTCAAGACATGCCAAGTCACATTAAAAGGCGAATGAAACTGCGCCACGTATGCAAGTGACATGTTCTAACCAATCAAATGCGGCCTTGTCACACTTCAATTTGATTAGTCGGAAAGAGTTTGTTCTTATCATAACTCTTCCCCCCCACAACTATAAATAGGGGTCTTCATAACCCAGAGAAAGGAGCAGAAATTATAACAAGAAGCAAGAAAGAGCTCGTGGATCAAATGTTGCAAATTCCTGCATAAGTTTCAAGCTTCAAGCAATCAAGTTCAAGTTCAAGCTCAAGAACGAAGAACAAATCAAGTTCAAGCTCAAGAACGAAGTACAAATCAAGTTCAAGCTCAAGAACGAAGAATAAATCAAGGTTCAAGGAGTACGAGTTCAAATCAAAGTATGTGCTAGTTGAATTCAAGATCATCGTTCGTGGCAACAATATAGATTCAAGATCAAGCTCGAAAGCCCTTGAATTTATTTTCTATTGGAAAAGTAGAATCAGAGGAATCATAGAGATTGTACACTCAAATTATTTGAAATCAAATACTACAATTGTTGCAATATTTTTTGGTCTCGATTATTTTTTCGGCGCAAATTTATTGTCTATAAATTCTGGCACGCCCAGTGGGACAATCTCTACCTCTCATCTCAACTTTTCAATCACCTAAGTTCAAGAACGTCGAAATAGCTTCAAATAAAATCAATCCCAGAATAACTTCCACTAAGGCTGCTAACTCCAGGTTCTACACTAATGTAGAAAGCATCCTCAATGTTACTTTTGGAAGCTTTGGACCAACTGCAAGGGGCAAGGCAAGCTCTTTAGGACAACAAGCACTCCAAGTGTCGTCCGCATCAACCCCTGTTTTCGGATCTTCATCTTCAAAAGTAGCAAGATCTTCCACAAATGCACCCGAAGGAGGAAGCGATGTTACTGAAAATATTAAGAAAATACTTGCTCTGCTTGACCTCTCCAGATCCAAGAACTCTGCTATGAATGAAAATGTTGATACTTCAAGTGATGGATCCTCTCTACTTACACCACATAGTGTGAGCCATTCAAGAATCAATCTGTGTGACAATCCATGATAACTACCCATCCTCTACAACAAGCATGAAAGCCATGGTGACAAACACTTTATCTGTAGAAGAGCAGTTGGCAAACTTGACGGAAGCAATCGCTGGCTTGACCAAGTGCACGCAAAATCAAGATGCTAGAATTCACAAGCTAACAGACAGGGTGAGAATCTTGATGGAAGAAGCATCCACCCATGCATCTGGCAAACTCCCAAAAGTTCAAGAGATTGATCTTCCCCCACGACAAGTTACATCCACTAAGGAAATTCTAGTCTCTTCGGAAGGGATGATTCCAATCAATCAACTAAAGGAGTTCATTGAAGGGACTATAATAAGCAAATATGAAGTTGCTTCCAAGTCCTCCTTTACCTACGCAAGGCCGTACACTTCAAGGATCGATATGTTAAAGATGTCTGCTGGCTATCAACCTCCAAAATTTCAACAGTTTGATGGCAAAGGCAATCCAAAGCAACATGTGGCGTACTTCATTGAGACATGCAACAATGCTGGGACTTATGGAGATTACCTCGTCAAGCAGTTTGTACTCTCATTAAAAGGAAAAGCTTTTGATTGTTACACAAACCTCGAGGCTAGATCTGTTGATAGCTGGGATCAACTAGAGCAAGAATTTCTTAATTGCTTTTATAGAACGAGACGTACTATGAGTATGATAGAACTTACAAATACTCGTCAACGAAAGGGTAAACCAGTTATCGACTTTATCAATCGTTGGAGGAATGCAAGCCTCAATTGCAAAGACAGGCTTAGTGAAGCTTCGGGCATAGAGATATGTATCCAAGGCATGCATTGGGGACTCGGCTACATCTTGCACGGTATCAATCCTAGCACATTTGAAGAACTTGCAACTCGTGCCCATGACATGGCGTTAAGCATGGCCTTCGCTAGAAACGAAAGGCTGCCTATCTATGAGCTTCACAAAGGGAACTACAAGAAAGAAGTCAGGAAATGGAGCAAGTTTGCACCCAAGTCTGAAAACAAAGAAGCTATGAATATCAACACATCACCTGTGAAGTTCATGACAAAGGTGATCAAGAAGCAGAGTACGAAATCCACTTCTTTTCAAGATAAACCAAGTGAAAAGTTGACTCTAAAAGAAATGCAAGAGAAGGAGTACCCATTTCTGGATTCTGATGTGCCAGCAATTTTTGAAGAACTCCTAGAGTTAAATCTCATTGAGCTTCCGGAGATGAAGTGGCCAAATGAAGCTGGTAAAACGAATGACCCAAATTACTGCAATTACCATCGACTCGTGAGCCACCCTCTCGAGAGGTGCTTTGTCTTGAAGGACAAAGTTATGGACTTGGCCCGTAAAAAGAAGATCGTGCTTGAAGATGAGAAGGCAAGTGCGAACCAAGTCTCTATCACCTTTGGCTCATTCAGTCTAGGTGAGCTATGCAGTTTAAAAGAAATCAAAGATAAAGAATTACTGGATTATAACAAAGTCGAAGTAGACGACCATGATGATGATGAAGGTTGGACGCTGGTGACTCGCCGTAGGCGCCACAAAAGAAGCCCACGAAATGAATCAATAAAACAACCAACAAGGAAAATGATGGTGAAAAGACTAAGGAGATGGAATCCAGTTAAGCATTTGAATAGAGCAAAAATGAAGGTGCACCATCCTCAAAAGCCACGACATCCAGTGACCTTGGAGGAGCTCTTACCAAGTTGGTTTCGCACGAAGATTTCCCACAAAGGTATTGGTGCCTCTTGTTGCCATACTGACATAGGGGAAGAAAAGAGTGATGACCTACCATCGACACCATCTTCGAAAAATCTCACTGAGTCCATTCCTTAAGAAGTTAATGCTTGTGAGGAAAAAGTTATGTTCACAAATAACGATCTTCTACTAGGTGACACTTCTCATAACCGCCTGTTGTACCTGGTTGGCTATATGCGCGATAAAAGGGTAAATTGAATTTTGTTTGATGGAGGATCCTCAGTGAACATCTTGCCAATTCGTACTGTAAAAGAACTTGATATTCCCATGAACAAACTCTCAGAAAGTCATGTGATAATTCAAGGATTCAAGCAAGAGGGGCAAAGAGCCAGAGGTGCTATCAGGTTGGGAATCACCATTGAAGATATGCAATCTAGTGCATGGTTGCATGTGATCGATGCAAAGACTTCATACAATATCTTGCTTGGAAGGCATTGGATACATGAGAATAAAGTAGTTCAACCTACCTACCATCAATGTTTAAATACTACGAGGGTGAAGTCGAGAAGAAGATAGTTGTTGATGATGAGCCATTCTCCGAGGCTGAGTCACACTTCGGTGTTGCAAAGTTCTACTTGAAGAACTGCATTATGAAGGAGCTAAAAACTGATAATGTCATGAAAAGCAAGAATGACGAGCCCACAAATAAAAGAGCTGAGGTGACTTCTGGTAGAGCCAAAGCTATTACTAAAGAGGTGCAACCTAACTCGAATAAATCTTATAGAGGGGATATCGCGTCTTATGGTAAGAAAGTAACTCCTGCGCTCCAATATGTCCCTAAAAGGAAGAAAGATGAAGGTGAATCATCTTATCTCCAAACTAACATGATAAAGGAGTTAACTCTTCCGGTAAAATGAATTAAGGTAGTAAAGTTGTCCTCAAATCCACTTGCAGGGTTTGTGGCCCAAAATCGTTTGCAGAATGTGGCATTCCCTACAAAGCGAACAGATGAAGGTTTTGATCCTAACTCTTACAGGCTATTTGCAAAATTTGGTTACAATCCCAATGAGCCATCAAAGTTAGGGAAGCTCCCATTAGAAGCTGCGACGAGGAAACCACGTGAAGGTTTGGGATACAAGCAACCGTCACCAGTGGACATTTCCACAAGAAGGACGAGCAATAATTATATCACCGTAGAAGATGAATCTGCCGCTTCTAACAAGCCTTTTGTCTTTGATCGACTTGGAAAATCAACTGTGAGGACTTCCGTGTTTGAGAGATTAGGTCCATTAAAGAAAAGGAATAAGTTCCAGAGAAATTATTGAAATACAAGAACACCCGCTTCGCCTAAAATTCATAAGACCTCTAAGGATTTCCAAAGTTTGGTTCCTTCTAGAATAATGCGACAAACAAAAGTCATAATTTCGTGTGATGGGGTACTAAAGGTGAAGCCATACATTGTGGTCTACACTAAAGAACGTGATAAAGATGAAGAAAGTGTGGGTTCTTCGTATCATGTCGCTACACAAGGCGAGCACAGTGTTTCATCTCTAATTGAGGATGATCAGAAATTGGAGGATGTTTCACCATGTCATCACATATCTTTTAATGATGGGGACCCTAAAGAAGATGAAGATGAGAAAGATGCTCCTCCGGAACTTGAAGAAGCGGTGAAGGCAACGATTTATGCCTTAAAAGAAGTTAACCTTGCCACATATGAAAAACCAAGGCCCACATACCTAAGTGCTTTACTAGCAATCGATGAAGAAAACACTTATATCGAGTTACTCAAGGAGTTCAAGGATGTATTTGCTTGGAGTTACAAAGAGATGCTTGGCTTGGACCCTAAAGTAGCAGTTCATCACCTTGCAGTCAAGAATGACGCTCGTCCTGTTAAGCAAGCCCAAAGGCGCTTTAGGCCAGACTTGGTTCCCTTGATCGAAAGTGAAGTTAACAAACTCATTGAAGCTGGATTTATTCTCAAAGTAAAATATCCAACATGGGTCTCAAGTATTGTCCCTGTAAGGAAGAATAATGGCCAGATTCGGGTGTGCGTTGATTTCAGAGATCTCAACAATGTATGTCCCAAAGATGAATTCCTGCTTCCTATTCCAGAGCTGATAATAGATCCTACTACTGGGTACGAGGCAATGTCATTTATGGATGGTTCATCGGGTTATAACCAAACTCGAATGGCGCCAAAAGATGAAGAGCTTACTGCATTTCGTTCTCCCAAGGGTATTTATTGCTACAAGGTAATGCCTTTTGGCTTGAAGAACGCTGGTGCTACTTACCAAAGGGCTATGCAGAATATTTTTGATGATCTTCTCCATAAGAATGTTGAATGCTATGTTGACTACTTGGTGGTAAAATCAAGAGAGAAGAGCGACCACTTGAAAGACTTGAGAATGGTGTTTGAGTTGCTCCAGAGGTATCAACTTAGGATGAATCCATTGAAATGTGCCTTTGGAGTTACTTCTGGAAAGTTCCTTGGTTTCATTGTCCTCCATCGAGGGATCAAAATTGATCAAGCCAAAGTGGATGTCATTTTGAAGATGCATGAGCCTCACGATATTCATGAATTGAAAATTCTACAAGGAAAGCTAGCATACCTTAGGAGATTCATCTCAAACCTAGATGGGAGGTGCCAACCATTTAGCTGCCTCATGAAGAAAGGTGTTCCTTTAAAGTGGGACCACGCTTGTAGCAATGCCTTTGAAAGCACCAAAACTTACTTGATGAAGCCTCCAGTTTTGGCAGCCCATATACCTGAAAAATCGTTGATACTATATATTTCAGCACAAGAAAGGTCTGTTGGAGCGTTGTTGGCCCAAGAAAATAGTGAAGGGAAAGAAAACTCCCTTTACTACTCGAGCAAGATGATGACACCAAATGAGTTGAATTATTCGCCAATCGAAAAGTTATGTTTGGCACTAGTCTTCTCAATCCAAAAATTGAAGCACTACTTTCAAGATCATGGCATTCGTCTTATTTCTAGAGCGAATCCCATCAAGTTTGTGATGTCATAACCTGTCCTTAGTGATCGACTAGCAAGGTGGTGCCTCCAGTTTCAACAATTTAAAATTGTGTGCATCCCTCAAAAGGCTATAAAAGAGCAAGCGTTAACAGACTTCTTGGCAGATTACCTAATACCTGATGATTGGGAGCTAACTGACGAACTACCTGATGAGGACGCAATGGTTATTGAAGTTCAACCTCCATTGAAGATGTACTTTGATGGTGCTGCACATCGCGAATGAGCTGGTGCTGGCGTAATATTTGTCACATCTCAAGGCGAAGTTCTGCCCTACTCTTTTATGTTGACACAAATCTGCTCTAACAACGTTGCTGAGTATTAAGAATTAATACTTGGGCTTGAAATAGCTGTCGAAATGAAGCGGTTGCAGTTGCAAGTATTTGGTGACTCTCAGTTAGTGGTCAATCAGCTTTTAGTTAGTTACGAGGTCAATAAACCTGAACTATGCCCTTATCATAATTATACTAAAACATTGATGGGATGGATTGGTGATTTGATTATTTAACATGTGCCTAGGAAAGAAAATAAGAAGGTCGATGCTTTAGCTGCCCTAGCTTCATCGCTAACGCTACCTGATCAAGAGAAAGTTACTATCTGCCAAAAATGGTAGTACCGCCGCCAAATGAGGGTGAAAGTGAAGAAAATGAACTCGAGCATCTTGTGGCCGTTTCTGAAGCTGAGAAGGAAGAATGGATACAACCCATCATCGACTACTTAAGCTATGGGATACTTCCAGAAAATCCGAGGAGAAAGACTGAAATCCGTCGTCGTACACCTCACTTCCTTTACTAAAAAGATACTCTATACAAAAGGTCATTCGAGGGAATACTCTTGTGATGCTTAGGGGAAGATGAATCACTCCAAGCTCTGCAAGAAGCACATTCTGGGATATGTGGGTCACACCAGTCTGGACCAAAGCTCCACTTTCATATAAAAAGGATGAAATATTATTGGCCAACGATAGTAAAAGATTGCTTGGACTACGCTTGAAGATGCAAGGTTTGCCAATTCCATGCAAATTTTATTCATCAACCTCCTGAAGTGTTGCACCCGACTGTTGCATCCTGGCCGTTTGACGCTTGGGGATTGGATGTTATTGGACCACTACTAAAGTCCCCTGGTGGGCACCTATACATCTTGGCTGTGACTGACTACTTCTCAAAATGGGCTGAAGTTATGGCTCTTAAGGAAGTAAAGAAGGAAAATGTTGCAAGTTTCATTCGAGTAAACATAATCGATCGCTTTGGCATTCCTCGTTACATAATAACGGATAATGGCAAGCCATTTGACAATAGGTTGATGAACAAGATTTGTGATCTCTTTGGCTTCAAGCAACGTAGCTCTTCTATGTACAATGCTGCCGCCAATGGTCTAGCTGAGGAATTCAACAAGAGTCTATGCAACTTATTAAAGAAAGTTGTCTCCAAATCCAAAAGGGATTGGCATGACCGTATGGAAGAAGCTCTATGGGCATATAAGACAACTCACTGCACGCCAACACAAGCGACCCCTTATGCACTCATTTTTGGAGCCGAACCCGTTTTACCACTCGAGCGTCAAATACCTTAATTATGATTAGCTATTCAAGAAGGGATCACTGATGAAGAAAATGCTCGACTTCGATTAGCAGAGTTCGAGGCTCTTGATGAAAAGAGGTTGGAAGCTCAATAGAGTCTTGAATATTATCAAGCTCGATTGTCTCGCGCCGTCAATAAAATAGTTCGCTCGAGATCCTTTCAAGTAGGAGATCATCAAGTCCTTGTTGTACAAAAACCCATTATTACTTCCCATAAACTTGTAGGGAAGTTCAGTTCAAAATGGGATGGGTCGTATGTCGTACAAGAAGCTTACTCAAGTGGGGCTTACAAGCTGATTGATGTAGATGGCATGAGAATCGGCCATATCAATGGCAAGTTTTTAAAGAACTATTATCCTTGAAGTTGCAACGCTCCTTGACGCACGAGGCTAAACTGCATATTCCTACACTCCTGGCCCGCATGAGTCTAAACTGTGTACGGCCCAAAGAAAGGAGTATGCTAGGTTGAAAACCTCGAAAGAGGCGCCCTAGGAAAAAGTTAGGGCATAAAAAAGTTAAAATATAAAAAAAAAAAACTCACCCATTCTGAACTACGGTATGACTTGATCCTCTTCACTGAGGTACGTATGCAGCTTAGAGTTTCATTCTAAGTTCAGTCACATAAGTTCAAAAGATACATATTGCCCCAATCGTTGTCCAAATAAAGTATGATGGAAGTAATTCATTCAACCAACACTTGAAAATCGGGCTGAAATATCATTCTTCTGTTGAAATTTGGATCTCATATGACTTATAGAGGGCAATCCTCCATAGTAAACATGTATCTTCAATGGGATGATTATAGTCTTTTAGGAGGCTACCAAGTATTTGTACTAAAGTTCAGGGATTCACTATGTTTTCATATTCGCCAAATCTTTAAATTCACCGATCTTCAAGTTCGCTACTCCTCAAGTTGAGGTCCTCAAATTCCCCGGTCTTCAAGTTGAAATATTTAAGCCATCCAAGTCTTTAAGTTGAAGTCCTCAAGTCTGTCGGTCTTCAAGTTGAAGTCCTCAAATTCCCCGGTCTTCAAGTTGAAATATTTAAGCCATCCAAGTCTTTAAGTTGAAGTCCTCAAGTCTGTCGGTCTTCAAGTTGAAGTCCTCAAATTCCCCGGTCTTCAAGTTGAAATATTTAAGCCATCCAAGTCTTTAAGTTGAAGTCCTCAAGTCTGTCGGTCTTCAAGTTGAAGTCCTCAAATTCCCCGGTCTTCAAGTTGAAATATTTAAGCCATCCAAGTCTTTAAGTTGAAGTCCTCAAGTCTGTCGGTCTTCAAGTTGAAGTCCTCAAATTCCCCGGTCTTCAAGTTGAAATATTTAAGCCATCCAAGTCTTTAAGTTGAAGTCCTCAAGTCTGTCGGTCTTCAAGTTGAAGTCCTCAAATTTGTCGGTCTTCATGCTGAATCTTTTAAGCCCTCCAAGTCTTCAAGTACGCTAATTTTTCAGGTTGAAGTTTAAAAGTACACCACTCTTCAGATTGAAGCGTCAAGGTCTGCTGAATCTTCAAGTCCATCAAATCTTCAAGTTTGTCGGTCTTCAAGTTAAAGTATGCAAAGTCCGCCAAATCTTCAAAGTTCACAAAATGTTCAAGTCAATATCGTCAAGTCCACCAAGTCTTCGAGGTGAAGGTTTCTAGTCTTCCAATCTTAAGGTGGACATTTAAATCCCTTTGAAACTTAAGTTGGCCTCGTCGTGGGTTTGTCCTTAAAAGAAACTATAACTTTTCGATCTTAAGGTGGACATTTAAGTCCCTTTGCATCTTAAGTTGGTCTATTCATGGGTTTGTCCTTAAAAGGAACTATAATTTTCTAATCTTAAGGTGGACGGTTAAGTCACTTTGCACTTTAAGTTGGCCTCTTTATGGATATGTCCTTCTATGTGCTGCCATGGATTTGTCCCCCCATATGATATTGAGGATTTGTCCATCTATTTGTTACCATGGACTTGTACTTTGATATGCTGTATGAATCTGTGCGCCCTGAAATGACCTTCAGTTTTTGGACAGGGATGAATATCCATCCCTTTACACCATGAGAGTAATCTCTCCGATATTCGGACGACCTTGAGAGTAATCTCTCCGACATTCGAGTCACCATGAGAGTAATCTCTCTAATAGTTGGGCCACTTTGAGAGTAATCTCTCCTATAGTCGGGTCATCTTGAGAGTAATCTCTCCGATAGTCAAGCCACCTCGAGAGTAATCTCTCCAATAGTCGGGCCATCTTGAAAGTAATCTCTCTGATAGTCAGACCACATTGAGAGTAATCTCTTCGATATTCTGGCCACCTTGAGAGTAATCTCTCCGATATTTGGGCGGTGATGAGTACCCATCCCCTCACACCCTAAAACTGCCTTCTTCATGTGTGGATCATCTTGTTAAACAAAAACATATCCTTGCTCAATTGACCTAAAAAAAAGAAGAAAAAGAAAAAAGACAGACAAGGGAAAACGCAGCAGATAAAAAAAATCACCTGTCGAAGATGGACTCAAAAGAAGCTTGAAACCGAGGAAAATTGCTACAAGGCAATTGGAAAACATGCTGCTATATATAGATATAGGAACGGCTGATGAAATCCTTTTAACTCGATGTGGGACTGCTTTTGACGCCTTTCGGTTGAATTGTTTGATTCCAATTAGAATTTGACTTAGTAATGGCGGTGGAGTCTTTTTCTAAAGTAAAGATTTCACCTAAAGTTAAGGAAAATATCAAACTACAAAGAAAGGAGATATCCAACGTGGCTATTGTATATGAGCCTCTTCATAAATTAAATGTAATAAGGAAAAAAATTATTATTTTAATCATGCAAAAGTGGAATTTTTCTGGCAATGTTAAAATTCAAATACCAAGTGATCAAATATCCATATTTGCAATCAAATGTGATCTCAAGCTACATTTTGACGTGATATTTCAAGATTGACGTGATATTCAAAAGTGGGTGTCACATGATACTTCAAGCCTACTCCTAATGATTTAATATTCTGACAAGTCTTGAAGTAGAGAGCATTTGTAAGAGTCAGAACCAAAGTGTGGTTCTTTTAGACTCAAAGAACCAAAATATGTGGGAAAACTATTTGGGGATCATAATATGTATAGCGCCGTATTTTACCGTGCTATACATAATTATTGGGCCTACTAATAATTCTTCTAATATTAACTGACACACCAATAATTCAACGGGGTATAACGCTGTTAAATACCGTGTTATACGTAAGAACCACACTTTGGACCCACTAATAAATCTTCTGAACTACATACCAATAATTTAACTGGGTATAGCACGCATATTTAAGGCGATATACATCAATATTTTCCTTATTTAAAGAGTTTCAGGAGGATTTTCTAAAAATCCATTTAGAATCCTTCAAGTCTTCCGAAATATTTGTTCGTTAAGTTATTTTGCATTTTGTCATAATGTCTGAAGAGCGAAGAATTAGGGTTTTATTATATTGGGGGGTGAAGTTGTGGTGGAGAATAACTCAGTACACTATAGTTGTTCTCCATAGTGTCATGTTAAGTTGCCACTTACAATGGAGTACGATACATTGATATCGTTGTTATGTAAAAAAATGAGTGTGAGCAAATGTTCGGTGAATATTAAAGTAATCGGAAGATATCCGTATTTTATTACTCCGAAAGGGGTTGCTTGTTATGCTGAGTTTAACATCGAAGACGATAAAAATCTGAGAAATATTTTGAGGACTCCGGATGAACATCGGGAATACGTTAAGGCTGAAGACGTTCGAAATTTTTTGAGGACTCCGGATGAACATCGAAATTTTTTTTAAGGCTGAAGACGTTTGCAATAATGAGGTTCCGCAAAGTAGATATATTCCTCAATCATCGGGTGGTTATTTTGGAGCAGTTTTAGCCGAACAGGTTCCGGGTGAAAGAGTTTGGCCTGATCTAAACTTATCTCCATGGGCGAATGAGGAGCGAGGAAATAATTTCTCCCCTAGTTTACATAATCCACAAGCCGAGTGGTAAACTTTAATTTTCCTTTGTGTTATGATGTTTATTTTTATGTAATGAATTTGTATTAACACTCATATATTCCACAGGGATTACCGGCCAGATATTAATTTTACAAGTTATGAACCAACGCCCAGTTGGAATATGCTTAATTTTGGTGTGTTGGATGATGGTGGTCCATCCGAGAGTCATCATCAACAGGATAATGTCCATCATGGGATATCAACACATTATGATTTGTAAGTGAAGTGATAAAACTATATGTAAAGTTTGGATCAATTTGAGAAACTCATTATTTTATTGGTTGTGTAGTGAAAACGAGTAACTTGAAGGTCCTGTCCTTACTCAATTGCCCGAAGACAACATATTTAATCTGAATCTGGCAGATGCGCAGAGCCAGGAAGAGAATAGTGATTATGACAACAATGCTGATGAGTTTGGAGATGACACACCCTTCCCTGATGAGGAGGAAGATAATGCTGAACCTGATTTGACGAGAGAGCATGCTCCACCTCCCGTTATACCAAGAGTGTACGAGTCCCACGTGTCATTTCATTCAAGGGAGTTCCCTACTTAATATACAATGTGGACGTAAAATTTAAGGTATATTTTTACTATATATGTTATAATCAGGAAAATAATTGACTATGTTTTCACTTGCAGTAGCGGCAAAAATCCGGCAACTTCTCGCTGGGTGCCCATGCTCGCCTGACACATCTTCCTATACAAGTAACCTAGAACAGTTGCACCCCAGCTGTAACCCAGTAAATCATCTAGCCCCTCAAGATGATGAAGAAATCTCAAGCTGACTAGGCTTTGCGAAGTGTTCGGGAACAATACCCCACCAAACATAAGCAGCAACAACAATCTCGTGTACCGGTGGATATGAAGATCCGGTGTATCATCCGTAATGTTGGCATCCATCGCCTCCAGATGTAGCCGAACGGGCGCCAACTGCAAATGACTGGCCCCACTCAATGCAGCCTCCTCCGCTGGCTGGAACCCGGTGAGCCGCTGCAACATCTCCAGGTACTACAATCCCATATAATCATTGAGCGCATGTAGGTAAGCTACAGGATGTCCATAAACCGGCAGCCCATACAGAACCTCCACGTACTGAAGCGTGATAGTAGCCTCGCTAATGGGTAAATGAAATGTGTGCGTCTCCGGTCGCCACCACTCTATCAAAGCCGTGATCAACGACTAGTCCAACTGCAACCGGCCGATCTCAATAATCCTATAGAAACCCGTATCCTGAAGGCGTCTGACTATACGGGGATGGAGTGGATGGGCCCTAAGAAAGTCTCACATATCGTCTACCCGTCTAGCGCGGAATGTTTGGGCCAAACACTGCCCCTCCCATATGTACGAAGACCTATGCTCGGCCTGTAGCAACAGTAGC
>AWOL01S0017267.1:0-17210 GCA_000715115.1 Nicotiana otophora
GACACGCCCCAAAATTGGGGAGCGTGACCAGCGGTCAAACGAGTGATCCCGGCCAAGCAAGCCTGTTAGATTTCCTTCTACCCAAACTCATCCATAAATGGTGATAATACATATTTTTATTAATTATCCAATAAGGTGATCATGTCTACAATACCAATAGTTTCATCATTTTAAACTCTTAAATTTCACACATATTTTTCATAACAAGTAATACAACCACAACATTACATTGTTTGACCTTGCCACCACCAATATACAACCCACACTATGTCTATGGAGCCTCTACAAATAAAGAAGAGTATTATGATAATGCCGGCAACAAGGTCCCGGCTATACCTCAAACACATTACTCAAGGAACAAAAGATACATGACCCGAAAATGAAGTGGGGCTCACCAAGTCAGCTGGGAAGAGGGTGTACCGCTGTCACTGATCAACGCCTCCTATTGTGGAACCAGATGCATCCATTAAAGATGCACCGCTCCCGGTAAAAGGGATGTTAGTACCTTCAAATAGCACTAGTATATATCACTAAATACCTTCTCAATAGAATGAATAATATTACGAGGAGACACAATCATAAAATCAATAGAAACCTTGAATAATACCAGAACATCAACTTAGAACCACATACGTTTTCAAGTGAATTTCCATATTTTAAGTTGGAGATCCTTAGTACCGATGTATCATGGTTCACAATACCATTATTCACAATACCAATACCACCATACTTTTAGCACGGAGTGCAATCACAACCCGATCGGCTAGTCCATCTCATTAGAGACATCAACCACAATCACTCTCAATACCAATACCACCGTACCTCTTTCACAGAGTCCAATCATATCCCGATCGGCTAGGCCATATCATTAGAGACATCAACCATAGCCACAATTTCAATTACAATTTCCAATACAATCACCATTATGTGTGCGGTAAGGCATCCAATCACGACCCAATCGGCTAAGCCGTCTCATTCGAGACATCAACCTTTTTATATCAGTCATTTGATTTCATACTTCTTTCACATATATTCATTTCATTGGAACTAGTGGCCACAATTATAAAATCATTCTTGGTTCGATGCGTTTGAAACTACACTCAAACAACTTTAAATTGATAGGTAGATCACCTCCTAAGTCTTTATAGTTTGGTAATAGCCTGCGTTTGAAGTAGGATGTTGTGTGAATTGAGACATCCTTTCCACTTAATGTATCCAACTTGTTCCAAACAAATTCTTTCCGTTCACAAAACTCCTTAGTATGTTCCAACACACCTTAAACACATACTTTTATTTCAAAATGATGTGGTTCTAACCCATGGGTCTCCTTTAATACTCAAACACATTATTCCAAAATACTGTTGGCACACCTTAAAATCTAAAATCATTAGGAAATTTTAACGGGGCCTTACATTCTCCCCCACTTTGGATCATTCGTACTCGAAGAGTCCTCCATAGACACCTAATGTGACTTAAATCTTTATCTACACATCAAAAGCTCCAAAATTTGGCTAACTCCACTAATTTCCAGAAATTTCGACAGAGTCTCTCCTGTAACTGAGCCTATCCACCTGTGAGAGAATCCCATAAACCGTTCCTAACAACATATACATAATCCGATGACACAATATAACATAAAAACAACACCAATCATGGCCTCATAAGCAGTATATTACTAGAAAGGAACACCCTTAGCATAAGCTGTACAAATGATATATAATTCATAGGGAACAATTTCATAGAACGATTACATAGCTATTCAAACAAATAAGGGTACTTCTTCTTCATTTCTTCCTCGGCCTCCCGGGTGGCATCTTCAAACTTTTGGTTTCGCCATAACACTTGCATGGAGGCAATTTCTTTATTTCTCAACTCTTAGACTTGCCGATCAATAATAGAATCTAGAATCTCTGCATAATTTAATTCCTCATTAAACTCAATGGTCTTAACCGAAACAATGAGTGTCGGGTCTCCAACTACTTTCTTCAGCATAGACACATGAAATACCAGGTGCACTAATGACATCTCAGGTGGTAGCTCAAGCTTGCATGCCACCTCACCGATCTTCTGAATGATTCTGTATGGTCTGACATACTCGGGCTCAATTTCCCTTTCTTACCAAATCGCATTACACATTTCACAGGGGAAACTTTCAAGAACAAATCATCTTCTTTGAACTCCAAATCCCTACGACGAACATCCGAATAGGACTTCTGCCTTCTCTGAGTGATCTTCAACCACTCCTTAATGATCTTAACATTTTTCATGGCCTGATGCACGAGGTTTGGCCCGCCCTATCAAATCTGCTTCTCCAATTTCGAACCACCCAATGGGAGATCTATATCTCCTTCCACATAAAGCCTTGAACGGTGCCATTTGAATGCAAGATTTCAAAGTCCGAGATCGGTTTTGGACTTTCAAAATCATATCCTATGGCAGTTGGACATTTTGTCCAAAGTAGTGAGGACTTTACTTCTTTTTCAAAGATTTCTAAGATTTTGAAGATTTGTTTTAGATATTCAAGATCATATCTTAAGGTAGTTGGACATTGTGTCCAAAGTATTTAGGACTTTTAATCGAAAGTAGTTAGGATTTTCTTTCTTTATTTTATTGGTAGAATTAAGTGACTCCCTCTCTATATAAAGGAGTATATTCTTGATAGACAATATCAAGAATATGAATTGACAAGGTGTTGCAATTGTTTTATGGCCCAAGTGTATATCCAAGAAGAGGAGTATTGGATCCCAGGAGACATCCTTTGAAAAAGATCCAAATCAGCCCACTTTCGGACCATTTTGTCACCTAAAATATGTCCAAACTTGCAGCCCAATAAGTCCTATTTGAAGTCACATTTATATAACAAACAATGACTTACGTGATGTCAAACAAGGGTATAATAGTCGTGGTAGAATTTTAGTGAAAGTTGGTGCCAAGTTGCTTGCAAATTTCCTTCAAGATTTACAATATTTCCAATTGCAAGATTGATTTTGGACTTTTAAGATCATATCCTATCGTAGTTGGACATTTTGTCAAAAGTAGTTAGGACTTTATTTCTTTTTCAATGATTTCTAAGATTTCCATGATTGGTTTTGGACTTTCAACATCATATCCTAAGGTAGTTGGATATTTTGTCCAAAGTAGTTAGGACTTTTTGTCCAAAATAGTTAGGATTTTCTTTCTTTATTTTTTGGTATAATTAAGTGACTCCCTTTCTATATAAAGGGATTTATTATTTGTTTTTAGGAAGATCATGATAGACAGTATCAACAAAAATTGTAAGATTTTTCTTGAACTCTTGTGTGTGGCTACTCTGGGATTTATTCTTCAACCATCAAGAATCAACTTAAGGTGGTAAGATTAAACCCTTTTTGAAATCATAGATCACTTCTAGGTATTCAAGAAAGGTGATAAGTTTAGACTTATTGTTGTTCTTATTATTATAAAGGGTCGTATATCACAATCTCTCTCTTGTTTTTAATTCTCTACCAAAGGCGATTAGTTCTTCGTTAGCTAATTGTTGTTGCTAGGATTCAACTTCAAGAATAACCTTCTAAAATTCAAGTAACTCTTCTTGAATTCAATCTATTTTTAATTTTCGTTTTTTTCGTTTCTTTATTTTCTTTTAGCTTCCACACATTTTTCTTGTTTTTCTTTAGTAACTCTTGGACCCCTATCGTGTTGTTTTTAAGTGGTACCAGAACATAGTCTAATCAAGATTTCAATTTTGATAATCTTGGAAGGTTCTTGTATAAAAAAGAAAAGAAAAGAAAATTAGCCCCAAAAGATAAAGAAGTGTTATTGCTCATTATTATTTTCAAAATTCAAGTATTATTTAGTTTTCAAGTCAAGAAAGGAAACAAGAAGAGGGGATCCTAGTTCTTGAAGATTAAGGTAACTTCTTTCCTTATTCTAGTGGGTTTTGGGTTTCTTAAATTCTTTCATTTTTTCTTCTACTATCAAATTACTATTCTTCCTAGGTTTTTTCCTTCACGTTTCTTTTCTTTTTCTAACTCCACATTCTTATCACTAAGGTTGTGACTAGTGAGATTTATTAATAAATCTAAAGATTAACGACCAAGAGTTTCTTTGAGTGGAAAAAGGCAAGATAAGTAAACATTAGAAGGAAAAGCCAAATTTGAGACATATTTCTTCTAATCTATGTCAAGATGTCTCAAATAGGTAGTTACAGTGGAAGAAGGAGAGCTATGACTCAACAACTTGAAAAGTCAAACTTATAGTATACCGAATGGAAGGAAGACAATGGTAAAGTTATTTTTCAAATTTGGGAAGACTCTCATTCTTGGGCCTTTGACTCCCTCACAAATTTGGGAAGATGAAAAGATTGTTAAAGAGAATGTGGAAAAATATGACAGAGAAAAGAATGAGAGGAGTAAGGGAGTGAATATTAACATTCCAAGAGAGGAAAAAAGAGAGGTTGACTTGAGTGAAAAGAGTGGGATGTCAAGTGAGGTAAAGATTGATCTTGAGAAAAAATAAATGAGATAAGGCAATGTGATAAACAAAGTATATGAGGTAGAGAGAGAAAAACAAGAGGTATTGAGTGAAGAAAGAGAAAAACTCTTTAGTGAGAGAAACAAGTCTAAGGCTGAGGAAACTGTTAGTCTTGTGATACAAGACAAAGAGAGTGTAAGGAAGAAAAAAGTTTCTTTGCTTCCTAACCCATTAACTCTTTCTTGTTTTAGTTCTTGTGATTTTATGCAGCTACGTGTTGAAATACCTTTTGAAAGTGGTGGTGAGGTGTAAAATACTGTGGCAAAATATCCAATTAGATTCCAACAGGAATTTGGCGATATATATTCTTGTTGAAAGGTGGAAGATAAAAGCTTGGTTAAATTCTTTGTTATTGAACCTTTTGACTATTTTGATTTTTATATACATGTTTATGACATGGAGTTGCCTAAACGCAGTACTAAGTTGGAGCCATTTCATAAATAAATACAATGTGGTGATGTTTCATTGGTAAATAAGTCCAAGCACGGTATGTATAATTGGTGTATTTGCATTCTTGGCCTTTCTAGAACACCCAAGGTATTTTTGGAGGTAATGAATTATACTCTTATTTGTTATGTTAGTGACTTTATAATTTTTGTGGATGATGATATTTTGATGCACATCAAGTCATTATTTGTAATATCTAAGTTAAAGTACAAGAGTAATTTGCTTCCTTTTGAAATTGTGTATGACATAGATGATTATGTATTCCAACTTGGTAGGAAGAGGGATGAATTTTATGAGAAGAGACTTGTGAATCAGTTAAACAATTCTTCTTCTCTTATTGAAGTGGCTAATGAGTTTTCATGTAATCAATTGCTAGAATGTGATTTTTGTTGTGGGATGGGGAGTCATTCTTTAAGTCATGTTCATTGTGAGCTTGTGTATGTGTTTTCTACTAGTAAACAGGATATGAATGATTGTTGTGACGTTTATGATCAAATACTCTTTCAGGTATAAGAATCCATGAGATTTGTAATTGTAGATAGTTGGCTATATCATAAAAGTGTCTTCAATAATACATGTAGTATAGATACTTATATTAAATGGATGTGTGGCCGATCTTTTATAATTTCTTTGTCATGTATGCCTATGGACTACCTTACCGACAAGCTCGAATTGCAAGTCCCACTGTATAGTGCATCTAAGAGAGGTTTTTATTGTATTAATCTAGGTATGCATAACTTTTATTGGGATGAACATGTACATATTCTTTATAAGGTATTATTTACACCTATTAGGATTAATTGGGTTAAATGGACACATGGTCACTATCTTGTTGTATTCCCACTATTGTTTCAGATTAGTGGATGCCATTTACTAGTGCGTGTTTTTTTTTCTTGCAAGGCCGAAATTCGAGGACACATTTTCTTCAAGAAAAGGAGAATTATAGCATCCTAGGAAGCTCAACTCTATTCAATAACAAGGATAAAGCTTAGGAATCTCAAAGATGGCCTCTAAAAAGATGTCAAGCTAAAGAGTTGCAAAACAAGGTCATTAGACTTCAAGTGAAAATAAAGAAGTTGTTAATTGGGAGAAAGAGCTCAAGGATAAAGGATATGGATTGGCTAGGTGTTACAATTCTTTTATGGCCCAAAGTTATGTCCAATAATAGGAGTATTGGATCCCAAAAGACATACTTTGAAGAAGGTCATAATCAACCAACATTTGGACCATTTTGGCACCTAAAATATGTCCAAACTTGCAGTCCAATAACTCCTACATGAAGTCACGTTTTTATAACATAAAAATGACTTACATGATGTCAGAGAAGGGTACAATAGTCGTGCTAGATGACGAGTGAATGTTGGAGCCATGTATCTTGCAAATTTCCTTCAAGATTTCAAAGTCCGAGATTGGTTTCGGACTTCCAAGTTCAAATCCTATGGTAGTTGGACATTTTGTCCAAAGTAGTTAGTACTTTACTTCTTTTTCAAAGATTTCTAAGATTTCAAACATTTGTTTTGGACTTTCAAGATCATATCCTAAGGTACTTGGACATGTTGTCCAAAGTTGTTAGGACCTTTTGTCCAAAGTAGTTAGGATTTTCTTTCTTTATTTTTTTGGTAGAATTAAGTGACTCCCTCTCTATATAAAGGGGTATATTCTTTGGTTTTAGGAAGATCATGATAGACAATATCAAGGATATTAATTTTTTAGGTGTTGCAATTGTTTTATGGCCCAAGTTTATGTCCAAGAAGAGGAGTATTGAATCCCACGAGACATCCTTTGAAGAAGGTCCTAATCAGCCCACTTTTGGACCATTTTGGCACCTAAAATGTGTCCAAACTTGTAGCCCAATAAGTCCTACATAAAGTCACATTTTTATAGTATAAAAAGGACTTACGTGATGTCGAAGAAGGGTATGATAGTCGTGGTAGAAGTTTAGTGAAAGTTGGTGCCAAGTTTCTTGCAAATTTCCTTCAAGATTTTCAAGATTTTCAAGATTTCCAATTCCAAGATTGGTTTTGGACTTTCAAGATCATATCCTATGGTAGTTGGACATTTTTTCCAAAGTAGTTAGGACTGTATTTTGTTTTCAAAGATTTCTATGATTTCTAACAATGATAAGATCATATCCTAACGTAGCTGGACATTTTGTCCAATGTAGTTAGGACTTTTTGTCGAAAGTAGTTAGGATTTTCTTTATTTTTTTTTTGGGTAGAATTAAGTGACTCTCTCTCTATATAAAGGGGTAGATTCTTTGTTTTTAGGAAGACCATGATAGATAATATCAAGGATATGAATTGGCTAGGTGTTGCAATTATTTTATGGTCCAAGTTTATGTCCAAGAAGAAGAGTATTGAATCCCAAGAGACATCCTTTGAAGAAGGTCCTAATTAGCCCACATTCGGACCATTTTGGCACCTAAAATGTGTCAAAACTTGTAGCCCAATAATTCCTACATGAAGTCACGTTTTTATAACATAAAAAAGATTTACTTGATGTCAAATAAGGGTATAGTAGTTGTGGTAGAAGTTGAGTGAAAATTGGTGCCAAGTTGCTTGCAAATTTCCTTCAAGATTTCGAATTCTAAAATTGGTTTCGGACTTTCAAGTTCATATCCTATGGTGGTTGTACATTTTGTCCAAAGTAGTTAGGACTTTATTTCTTTTTCAAAGATTTCTAAGATTTCCAATATTGATTTTGGAATTTCAACATCATATCCTAAGGTACTTGGACATCTTGTCCAAAGTTGTTAGGACCTTTTGTCCAAAGTAGTTAGGACTTTATTTCTTTTTCAAAGATTTCTAAGATTTCCAATATTGATTTTGGAATTTCAACATCATATCCTAAGGTACTTGGACATCTTGTCCAAAGTTGTTAGGACCTTTTGTCCAAAGTAGTTAGGACTTTATTTCTTTTTCAAAGATTTCTAAGATTTCCAATATTGATTTTGGAATTTCAACATCATATCCTAAGGTACTTGGACATCTTGTCCAAAGTTGTTAGGACCTTTTGTCCAAAGTAGTTAGGACTTTATTTCTTTTTCAAAGATTTCTAAGATTTCCAATATTGATTTTGGAATTTCAACATCATATCCTAAGGTACTTGGACATCTTGTCCAAAGTTGTTAGGACCTTTTGTCCAAAGTAGTTAGGACTTTATTTCTTTTTCAAAGATTTCTAAGATTTCCAATATTGATTTTGGAATTTCAACATCATATCCTAAGGTACTTGGACATCTTGTCCAAAGTTGTTAGGACCTTTTGTCCAAAGTAGTTAGGACTTTATTTCTTTTTCAAAGATTTCTAAGATTTCCAATATTGATTTTGGAATTTCAACATCATATCCTAAGGTACTTGGACATCTTGTCCAAAGTTGTTAGGACCTTTTGTCCAAAGTAGTTAGGACTTTATTTCTTTTTCAAAGATTTCTAAGATTTCCAATATTGATTTTGGAATTTCAACATCATATCCTAAGGTAGTTGGACATTTTGTCCAATGTAATTAGGACTTTTTGTCTGAAGTAGTTAGGATTTTCTTTCTTTATATTTTTTGGTATATTTAAGTGACTCCCTCTCTATATAAAGGGGTATATTCTTTGTTTTTAGGAAGATCATGATAGAAAATTTCGACAAAAATTGTTAGATTTTTCTTGCACTATTGTGTGTGGCTACTCATGGATTTACTCTTCAACCTTCAAGAATCAACTTAAGGTGGTAAGATTAAACCCTTTTCGAAATTTTAGATATCTTCAACTTATTCAAGAAAGGTGATAAGTTTAGACTTATTGTTGTTCTTGTTATTATAAAGGGTCATGTATCACAATCTCTCTCTTGTTTTTAATTCTCTACCAAAGGCGATTAGTTCTTCGTTAGCTAATTGTTGTTGCTAGGATTCAACTTCAAGAATAAACTTCTTGAATTCAAGAAACTCTTTCTTGAATTCAATCTATCTGTCTTTTTCCTTTCTTTATTTTCTTTTAGCTTCCGCACACTTTTCTTGTTTTTCTTTAGTAACTCTTGAACCCCTATCATGTTGTTATCATCTGAGCTCCTCCCCCAGTCTGTGAAGTAATTGATACAACCGTAATCAATCCCGCCTGAGCCAATATACCAAACATGTTCAGGAACTGCGCTAAAGACTCATGAAGTCCGGGGGAAGCAACAGGCACCTCTGGTGCTTGGCACCAAACCGAAGCTACTAATAGCTCATCAGCTGCTGCTCTGGTAGGTTCTTTACTTATAACACGTGCTCACCGTCGGCCTTTACCTCTATCTCTGCCTCATCCTCTAGCAACACTGGCTCTGGGGGAGCATCATCGCTAACTGTAGCTTGTGTCCTCACCATCTATGTGAGAATATAATGACAAAGGATGAAACTATGAAATCAAAAAACTCACACGATAGGATTGAAAGAAGTGAAGGATCCTAATAGTTTTGTAGCCTCTCGGAGATAAGTACAGACATCTCCGTACTGATCTGCAAGTCTCTACTAAGCTTTAGTATGATTCGTGGCATCTATGAACCTAGAGCTCTGACACCAACTCACGACTCCAAATTCCCACCTTAGGATGTCGTGATTGCACCTGGACTCTAAGACTAGTTAAGCCTAACATACAATGAGAGTTAACAAAATTTACAGATTAGATATCAAATTAAACTATTAAGCTATCATAATAAAACCTAAATAGTACAACTGTCAAATATTCCAAAAATTTGGTGGAAACGAGTCATAAGCTCTACAAAGAGTTCACTAATAATCTCTAAATACAATAGTGGTTTGAACAGAAGATAAACAATAATACAACTAAAAGAAGGTGATGACTCTGAGGCCTGCGAGCATCGAGCAGGTGGGCCTTGAAGTCTTCAAAAATAAATGGTCAGTCACTAGCATCCGACACGGGAAGATGTATATCTGAATAAAAATGTGCAGAAGCGTAGCATGAGTACACCACAACGGTCGACAGTAAGTATTATGACTAACCTCGGTGGAGTAGTAATGAGGAATAGTCGAGACACTTACTAGACAAAATAACATGTGCAAGTAATAATATAAAGCTAACAAAGGAATGAATATCAATGTAAGGCTAAACAGGGAAAGAATAAGTATATAACGCTAGAAAATGGAAAGTAGGAGCAATAATAAGCAACAAGGAGTAAACATGTGATAACGCTGCAAGGTAACCAGAACACATTTAAAGTACTAGTGAAACCAATTAAGGAAAACAATGACAACCAAATAATCAACCATTATTTCACACGGATTATACAAGAATTACACCAAGGTACCATGCCTCATAATCACAAATCACGGTTCCCAAATCATGATTCATAATCATATGACATCTCGTGCCCACCTTGTTAATCACAATTGCACGGACAACTCACGCGCTCCACGGGCAACTCATGTGCCAATACCAATAATAATAACCTCATACAGAAAGCAGATACACAAGAGTACATGTACACAATCAATGAACATCAAGAATTATTCTTCTGGATTAATATAGGTGACATATTACGGTGTATGGTTGTCAAGGGGACTATCATAGCTCGAGTCAACAAGTAAGATCAGAGATACCATATAGAAAATTGGAAACAACACAACTAAATCCCTTGATATGCATGACTCACACAAGATAGTCACACTACCACACAAATATTATCAATGACAATGCCCTCCGGCCATCACAAATCATCCTTGACATAGGCCCCTTATCTCGACGTATGCACAACAATAAAGTAAATGCCCTCCTTATCTCGCCACATGCACATAATAATTATCTCACCTTGTATCACCACATATGCAAACCAAACATATATAGCCCGCCTTGTCACACCCATGTGAAAATATCAATAATAACAATAGTCAGTGCAAGGCCATAAAAACTCAGTGCCACAGACAGTGCAAGGCAATGTCCAAGGCATCATCCTTAGCGCCCCATACAGTGCAAGGCGCTGTAATTTTCTTGCCTCTGATGCTTCCTTGCACAGTTATTTCGGTACCCCTGACAATGCCTCGCGCAAGCGAGGTTTGCCCAAGCTATTTTTATTTTCCTCCTTAATTTTGGGATATGTTCACTTATTTAAAAACCCTACTTTGATCCCCCACACATCAAACACGATAATCTACTCTAGAAATGGAAGCTCTCATTAACCTAACTTCCCCAATGTCCCTCCATCATCCAAGATATTCGATCGAAACACCATTGTTGAGAAAGGATACCCTCGAACTCAAATTCAAGGGGATTGAACGTCAAAAAGGTAATGCTTCTACTCCCAAATCATTTATATCTATGAATTGATGAGTTTTGCGATAATAGTAAATGGGTTTCATAAAGAGAACCATATGATCCATTGTAGGCTTTTGGATTGTAGACTTATTATTGTTGTAAACATTTGGGTGATGATAAATGGTGTTAGTTACATCTATTTGGGATTGTAGGATCACTTAGAAGTAGTAGAATGAGAACTTGGTGAGGAAAAGACCAATTACTAAGGGCTATGAGGCTTTACGCCCAAAGCGTGTTTGATAGAATTCCTAAGTGACTAAAACATTAGAATTAGTGCTAATATTGGTTCATCTTGATATATATTGACGTAGATTTTCGTTGAAGGAGGCAACAGACATTGTGATACGCTTAAAAGGGCCAGAGTCAAGGTATGTGAGGCTAACACTCTTTATCACATTATTTGATTCCATGTGGTGACTTTATGAAATTTTTACTTCTTGATCATTCAAGAACACATTTCTTGATCTAAATTTGTTCTTTTAATATCATAGAATCATAACTTTCAATGAACAGATGCAACATCAATCTTTACTTGTTTTGAATGAGTAAATAGTTTTTCTTATAGTTCAAATCGTCAGCTATTCCCTCATTTTT
Source organism: Nicotiana otophora (assembly GCA_000715115.1). NCBI lineage: Eukaryota > Viridiplantae > Streptophyta > Magnoliopsida > Solanales > Solanaceae > Nicotiana > Nicotiana otophora. Next base: position 11,844 of record AWOL01S0017267.1, read on the forward strand.
GAACCATGATATTCCGAGTCCTAAAACTTGAGATACACTATTTCTTGAAATTTCCAACAAACCATGTTTTTGTTTCAAGATCTTGATTCTAGTCGGTTGGTTCTTTGTTAACTCGAAGAATCACATGACTTCTCCATGCGTGTAACACCTTATAAATCCGGATTAGTTGTGGATGTGTAAATGAGTATTAATATGACCTTCTAGACATGTGAAGTCCTATCAGGATGAGTATGGGCGGAAACAATTGTTTTAAGATCAAGACCGAGAGTGAGGTGTATAAAATTAAATAGAATTGACTTAGTTTATAGCAGGTACGTCTTATAGCCTTAGTCAGTGCAAGGCCATGAAAACTAGCGGTCATAGACTGTGCAAGGCCAGAAAAACTCAGTGCCACAAACAGTGCAAGGCACTGTCCAAGGCATCATCCTTAGCGCCCCAGACAATGCAAGGTGCTGTAATTTTCTCGCCTCTGATGGTTCCTTGCACAATTATTTCGGTACCCTTGACAATGCCTCGCGCAAGCGTGGTTTACCCGAGCCATTTTTATTTTCATCCTCAATTTTGAGACATGTTCACTTATTTAAAAGCCCTACCTTGATCCCCCACACCCCAAACATGATAACCTACTCTAGATATCGTAAGTTACTTTAAGAAGCATCTATTATTGTGAGATAAAAGATTTGATAGTACTCTCTTAGGTAATGTGACTAAGTATTTACCACAAATGTTTAATGTCTGGTATGATTTTTGAAGTGTATAGAAAGTTTGGGGTTAGATATTCCAATTTCGTTTAAGAGATGAAATTTCTCTAAGTGTGATCCTTCTACATATTATTTTTTAAAAGGGATAGTATGTGACCGTAGAATAGGTTCGAGTGGTAAGGTGGTTTTTTATAAGAAGAACAAGAAAACATGATTCTAGCAGGTGGTTATTAAAGCAATAGTAAGTATCTTGAGTAGATACAATGAATTAGCAATTCCAGCAGAGCTAGTAGAGGTGCGATTTGATTTACTTAGTTAAGTTAACACTAGTGAGTGGGTAACATTTTGAAACACTGAACGCGTGTTAGAACCTGAAGAGTTTAAGTTAAACTTGAAGTACAGTGATAGTGTGGAAAACAATCATATAGCAGTAAGATCGCAAACTACAGATCAATGGCCTTTAAGAACTATCGAAAAAGGGTCCCCCCAGGATTGACAGTGTGAGCAGCGTTAAATCATTTACGATTGTGTATGGTAGTGGTAAATACAATAGTTTTCCCTTTATGTAAATAATTTAGTTTCTCCTAGTAAGAAAGATTTATCACAAGTAATTCAGAAGATGAGTCATCATTGACATAAAGTGCAAAGAATTGCAGAAGATAGGGAAGGTTATTTGGATCCCAACATAAGAGAAGGATTCGCAAGTATAAGACCTTTGGTCTAAAGGGGAGATGTGAAAATCGTCAGTAAGTAAAGTTGGAGATTTGAAACTCACATAGTGAGCTTGGGGATATAAAAACTATAAAATCATGCCCAGTTAAGTGTCACGATGATAGTTCCAATGCAGGCGACTCTAAAATTCCGAGTAATGGTCAGAGACTTAGCTCACAACAATAATATAAGTGTTTTTAGGAAGTACCTCAAAAAGATAATCAAGTATGGATAGTATAGCTCATGATTAAGGCAGACAAGAGAACTCTGGTGAAAGACATTCACCACCTAGCCAAGGTAGGAATTCAGCTTTCACACACCAAAGATAGTGGAGTTGTTTTCCAAAACAGGACTTTCTCCTCCTTAGTAGTCGAAGTGAAGGCAAAACGGTTTGATGATCCCTACTTGTTGTAGCTGAAAGAGGGAAATCAAATGCATTAGATGATGGCTTTTGAACAAGGGGGAGATGATGCTACCTTGAGGTACCAAGATAGATTGTGTGTTCCAACCAAAGATGGACTTAGCGAGGGAGGAACATGTTAGAAGCCCATAATTCCAGGTATTCTACCCACCTAGGTTTCCCAAAGATGTATCATGATCTTAAGGAGATCTTATTGGTCGTTGGCCATGAAATAAAATGTCACAGACTTTGTGGCCAAGTGTCCAAATTGTCAGGAAGTGAAATTCAAGAAGCACAAATCCGAGCATTTTACCATAGAATATACATATCCTTTAGTGAAGATGGTAAATATGGACTTCATAATAGGATTATCTGGCTTATTTGAAAAGTATTATTTGTAAGGGCGAAGGTGTAGATCGCCAATTGGTTGGTTCGAAATTGGCAAAGCACAGTTGTTAGGACCAAATTTGGTCAATCTGTCTATGGAGAAAGGCAAGATGATTCAAGAGCATTTTAATACAGCTAAGAGTCGCCAAAGGTCCTATTAAGATGTGTAGTATAGAGACCTAAAGTTTCAAGTTGACGATTAGGTGTTTCTAAAAGTTTCGCCTATGAAAAGTGTTATGAGATTCGGGAAGAAAGGAAAGCTCAGTCCCGGACACATCGGGTTGTATAGGATCCTACGAAGTGTCGGGAAAGTAGCTTATGAGTTATAGTTGCTACCAGAATTGGAGGATGTACACCCAGTATTTCATGTGTCATGTTATAACATTCAAGTTTCAAGTATTCAGATCTCATGTTAGAACATTCATGCCAGTTCAATACTCAGATACTCATGTCAATCTAGTACTCAGATAGTCATGCCAGCTTAGTACTCAGATACTGATGTCACTTTAGTGAGTAGATATTCAGGTCAGTACAATACTCAAATATTTGTGCCAGATGAGTATTCATATATCCACGTTAGTCAAAAATTCATGTATCCATAACGGACAAGTATTCATGTATATGTTTCATGTTATGGGTATTATGGTGCCCTATGAAGCTAGCGTTATGATCTGTTAGTTGGCAGGTGTTTTGGAGAAATATCAAAGGTAGCTATCCTTTTCATTCAGAACTTATATTATAATCTCTATGTCAATCAGTATCCAGGCAGCTCAGTGTTAAGTATGTTCAGCAGCCATTCAGTTTAGTAGCTATTCAGTTAAGTATCTCAACACATCAGTAATCATGTATCCATTCAGTTAAGTATGCATGTATTCATGATAGTACAATTTTCACATGTTTCCATCAGTCCCTTTAAGGTCTAGAGTGAGTCGTAGTTATAATCAGGACAATCATTCGAGGACGAATGATCCCAAGAGGGAGATAATGTAACACCCCATAAATCTGGATTAGTTATGGATGTGTTAAATGAGAATTAATGCGACCTCCTAGACATGTGAAGTCCTATCGGGATGAGTATGGGTGGAAACAATTGTTTTACAATTAAGACCGAGAGTGAGGTGTATAAAATTTAATAGATTCGGCTAAGTTTATGGGAGGTAAATCTTATAGACTTAGTCAGTGCAATGCCATGAAAACTCACGCCCATACACAGTGCAAGGCCATAAAAACTCTGTGCCATAGACAGTGGAAGGCACTGTCCAGGGCATCATCTTCAACGCCCCAGATAGTGCAAGGCACAATAATTTTGGTGCCTCTGATGGCGCCTTGCATAGTAATTTTGGCGCCCCTAACGATGCTTCGCGCCAGTGAGGTTTACCCGAGCTATTTTTATTTTCCTCCTCATTTTTGGGATGTGTTCACTTATCTAAAAGGCCTATCTCGTTCCCCCAAACCCCAAATACGAAAACATAATTTAGAAAGGGAAGCTCTCAACAACCTAACTTCCCCAAGGTCCCTCCATCATCCAAGATATTCGATCGAAATACCATTGTTGAAAAAGGAAACCCTAGAACAATAATTCAAGGGGATTGAAGTTCAAAAAGGTAATACTTCTACTCCTAAATCATTTATAGCTATGAATTGGTGAGTTTTGAGAGAATAGTAAATGGGTTTGATAAAGAGAACCATACGAACTATGCTAGGCTTTTGGATTATTGACTTATGATTATTGTAAACATTTGGGTGATGATAAATGGTGTTTGATAGAATTCCTAAGTGACTAAAACATGAGAATTAGTGCTAATATTGGTTCATCTTGATATATATATTGACGTAGATTATCGTTGAAGGAGGAAACGAACATTGTGACACGCTTAAAGGGGCCAACGTCAAGGTATATGAGGCTAACTCTCTATGTTTGGGAATGTTAATAATTCTCCCTACAATACGTTTCCTTTACGACGTTACTAATTGCCTCAGAAATATAGTTAAGCCTAGTTCCTTGAATAGTTGCAAAACTTCTATTATCTAGCTTCATTACTCGTTCATGACTTTCAATCTGAATGTTGTGAGTTCTGTGCCTATTCAATATAGACTTGGGTTTGATGTCCTCGAGTCTCGGTATATGTAAAACCCTGGAAAAGTTTTTAAGTACTTAAGTGTAAATCCTGGTAAAATTTGCAAAGAAAATAATGTTTCATGGCGCTCAGACCTTTTGGGTTGAACAATGCACCGACAAGTAAAGGAAAAGGTTTGGCAGAAAAATGCATTTCTGTGGTCCATTATGCGACCGCAGAATCACTTTGCGGACCGCATAATGGCCGCAGAGTGAGGAAGTTAATTGGGCCAGTGGAAAGAAATTATGCTAACCGCATAGTGATCGCATAACAGTTATGCGGTGCACTATGCGACCGCAAGTGACCGAAAACACAGACAGATTCTTGATCGCTTTGGACACCAATTATTCGACCGATATGCGGTCCGCATAACCATATGCGACCGCAGAACCTGTTCCGAAGCATCATTTTTGGATTTTTAAAACCTGACCTACTTCATTAAATACACGTTTGGGATCATTTTTGAGCTCTAATCTGATATTCTAGAGTGAGAGAGAGTACCATAGAGTGAGAAGGTATTCCTCAATAATTTATTTTTCAATTCTTGCTCAAGTTTTGGAAGATTAAGAAGGGATACTCACTAGGTATTCATCCTAGAGGTAAGATTCTACACCCTAACCCTCAATTTCGTATTTTGTCCAGAAATGGGTAATTAGCAAGATAATGTTTGGGCATGAGAGTTGTTTATTTTACATGCATGTGATATCAAGGGGTGAAGGAAGATTGTTGAACTAAGCTTGGTAAAGATTGGGTTGTGGGATGATGGAATCCTCCATAAAAGGACCTTAACACCTTAATGCACACCTAGTGTTTGATAAAATGCTTAAATATGCTAGAACTATGATCATCTTCCTAATTTTGAATCAATTTGTTATATTTCTGTAGTAGATTGAAGTTGCTAAGAATTCCGGAACATTTAGAGTGCAAGGAAGCTCAAGCGAGGTATGTTGGCTAAACGCTTCTCTTAGAATTGAATCCCATGATATTCATACAAATTATGTAAGTCCCGAGTGGTTCATTATAAAATTGGCTATTCCGAGTACGATTGGAT